>APFE030677566.1:0-13519 GCA_000404065.3 Pinus taeda
GTGTGGTCCTTACTGCAGTGATCCTTGCATGAATGGTTTTTCTGTCCTTCTAGGAGCTCTATTGAATCTGTTGTATCTATGTAAGTTCAGATCTCCAGGCTCTAAAATTGCGCCCTATGGTAGTGCTCTGAGTCCTATTTCCAGCCCATCAGGTTTGATCAAGATTGGATTCTTCAGGAAAGTGTTATACCCAATCTCCCATGATGACCTCATTGTAAACTGGTTTAGTAGAGTGAAATTGTATGAAGTTCCAGGTGTCATTGTTGTGATTTTCAACCTTGAAAACACTACGAAAAAAACTACAATTCGTCCTCTTTCTATCGCTATTTATGAAATTTTAATCCAATTCCCAGAGAGAAAGTTATAACAATTTTCCCAACGTCACCTATTTGACATGGAATTCGGGATCTTACAAAAACCATAACTTCCTCATATCATATCTCTGAAAATTTAGCAAACCAAGATCTTAAATTTGGTCACAAGTTTTGAAATATGGAAACAACAATTTTCCAATTTAATTTGTCCTTGAACTAAATTGTGAATTAAAATCAAATTTAGTCTTAATAGCTGCTTGGAAATAATTAATTAATTTGTTTCAAATTAATTAGTTGGAGAAATTCAAGTTAGAAGTCTTTTCGAAGTCATGCAAGAGTTATCCCTTAAATCAAGGAGATAAGATTGAGTTATGTTTGAGTTGTAATTAGTTAACTTGGTTTACTGAGTTAAGTCCAGTTAAATTAGTTCCAAACTATTTGAGGAACTAATAAAGAGATAACAGTCAGTTGATGCATGCATGCACTCAACTAGTGCTACTCTAGCTAACTAAAGATTCCCTCATCAGAAACTCATGCATGTCTACTTTGAGAAAGACCCAGTCGAGATTAATGTCAAGGATAGCTTACTATCAGTTGCATGTGTTTTCTTATAAAGAAAACTCATTCATGCAGTGAAGGAATCATTCCTTGAGGATTGTGCAGTTCTGACAGTATGTGAGAAAGGTTTTCAACTTGGTGAGTTGAAGATCATCCACAAGGAACAGTGCAAGGAAATAGGATCTTGGAGGGCAGAGATGAAGGTTAGAGAGCAACCAGTATTTCCTGTGAACATATGTGAGGATTGTATTGAGAGATGGCTAGCTATGAGAGCTAAGGCTTTCCATAATTCCTATGTATTTCAACTTGTATGATAATACAATAGTGTGGGGTTTTTAGCTCAGGCTTTCCCCAAATTATTTTCATGCGTATTGTATGATTGATTCTTCTTATTCTAATTATATTGTTCATCTCAATATGTATGCTTCTACATATTGATAGTAGAAGTAGGTTATAAAATTTTTCTTTCATTTATATTGCATTATCGGGTTATCCTACATAGATTTTGTACATGGTATCAGAGAGATATTTGTAGATAATTTCTACATGGTATCAAAGTTGTGAACAATATACTAAGCAGAGAATTCAAAGTTTGAATTTTGAGTTTGCAGGTGCAAATCAATATCATATCATACTTCATGGTTGGCCAATAGCATTTTATGGCTTGAGACTCAAGTATGCCTTGGAAGGTAGCTCGAATTACATAGCATGGAAAGATAGAATGGAGGCTATATTAGAAGACAATGCCTTAAAGGAATTAATTGATCAAGAAATCCCAAAGCCAACTTCAAATAATGCACAAGATTTGGTTGAGTAGAAGAAGTGTGTGGTGAAGGCGAGATGGATCATCCTTGAGGGAGTTCGAGACCATATTGTCTCGAGTCTCCATGGGAAGGATACCCCATTTTCAATGCGGAAGACAATGAAGGACCTCTACCAGAATAGTAGCAACTAGAGGAAATTTGCACCAAGGATAAGCTTCGAAGAATCAAGATGGAGAAGGGCAATACTATTTCCACATATCTAAACAAGCTCACCACATGTAGAGATGAGCTTGGAAATGTGGGAATAACTACTGTCGATGATGATATGGTGATCCTCACTCTCCTTGGCCTTTTGAAGAGCTGGAATAGCTACCAAGACTCTATGAATGGAAGGGAGAAACTATCGAATTGGAAACGACTGTGGTTGGATATTATGCAGAAGGAGATCAGGATGAGCGCAAGAGATGGTTCTTCATCCAAGAATGACGATGAAGAAAATTTTGCCTTAGCTAGTAAGGCAAGGAAAGGGAAGGGGAAGGCTTCCCATTTCAAATCGAATTCTTCTCATGGAGGGAAGAAGGGTGACAAGTGTACAGTAAGATGCTTTAATCATCATGAGATGGGACATTATGCGACTAATTGTCCATTGAATAAGTACAAGAAGGGATCCTCAGAAGGATCTGAAGGTGAGACATTAGCCTCTCAGTTCGAAATGGACTTTACCCTCATCACATGCATGGTGTCATCGATGATGGTTTGTTTCTGGTATCTTGATAGTGGAGCCTAATCCCACATGACCGGTGATAAAAATTTATTTAGTGCCCTGGAGGAGAAAGACCTCAAGGTGTACATAGAGATGGGTGACGACAAAAGGCATAGTGTTTCAAGAGTGGGCATGATTACTTTTTAGAGGGGGCATGGACCTCCTCTCACCTTGATAGATGTGAAGTATGTGCGTGGACTGAAGAAGAACTTGGTATTGGTTGCGATGCTGAAGGAGAAAGGCTACAATGTTGTCTTCAGTAAAGGAAATGTATTCCTAAGACACATAGCCATGGGTTAGTCCAAGAGCATAGGGTTTTAGGTGAAGAATCTTTATAAACTAGAGGTAGATGATTGTGCAACACTGATTATGAAAGTAGGATTGGTTCAAAGCCAAGACATTGGCAAGTTGTGGCACAAGCAATTGGGCCATTTGCATCATGGGGATTTGAAGATAATGCAGTAGATATCTACAAGACATCCCAAAGATAAACTTTAGGAAGTTGACACATGGAAAGGTTGTACCTTGGCAATGTACACCAAGTCTTCTTTTCGTGATCGGGACAGTTGAGCAAAGGCTATCCTAAAGCAATTTCATATTGATTTGTATGGACCATTCTCGATGACATCCACAACAAAGAAAAGGTATTATTTGATTTTCATTGATGATTATTCTCATAAATGTTGGATTTATTTCATGCAGAAGAAGGACAAACCTTCACAAAGTTTTGTGAGTTCAAAGCTTTGGTCGAGAAAGAGTTAGGGAAGAAGATCAAGACCTTGAGAAGTGACAATGGTGGAGAATATGTCTCTTAAGAGTTTAAGCACTTTTGTGCAATGGAAGGAATTAAATGAGAGTTGAGTGCACCTCATAACTAACGACAGAATAGGGTGGCTGAGAGGAAGAACATAACTATTGTAGGGGCAACACGGACAATGCAACATGACCAAGGCCTACCACTTCACTTGTGGGCTAGGGCATGGTACACAGCAGTCTATTTTTAGAATAGAAGCCCGCATCACATACTTGGGATGAAGACACTAGAGGAAGCTTTCTCCTGTAAGAGACCAGATGTGGGTCACTTCTGGATCTTTGGCTCATCGATATTTTTCCATGTGACAAAGGATGCACAGAAGAAGCTTGAGCTGATAGCAGAGTTGGAGATACTTGTGGGGTACACTAATACACCTCACAACTATCGGGAGTACTTGCCTACTAGTTGGAGGACAGTGGTTCGTAGAGATCTCAAGTTTGATGAGGAAAAGGCCATGTGAATTTCACTTGAGAGGGAGCTCCAACTACAAGCTGTGGAGGAATTGTTGGTTCCTAAGGAGGAGGGGCTTCAAACTGATGCATAGTAGCCACATGCCGAGGTTTCAAGAGTGGAGACGTCCACTCAAGCAGTGTCTTCCAGAGATGGACGGAAGCGCAGAAGAGAAGCTAACAAATTCTTGAAGGATGTGAGAGACAATGTGGGAGCACCATTTTCTCAGTGCAGATAAAGGAGGTCACCTAAGAGGTACACTAGATACATGGCCCTTTCTGGGGAATGTGTTGAGACCGAGCCATCTTCCTTTGACGAAGTTGTGCCACAGCTGATTTGGGTTGGTGTTATGGTGGAGGAGTATGACTCCATAGTTCATAACAATGTTTGGGATGTGGTTCCAAGACTAGATAACAAGTCAGTTGTGAGTTCCTGTTTGATTTACAAGGTAAAGAATCCTACTGATGATAGTGTGGAGAATCATCAGGAAATATTTGTTGCCCATGGCTTTTCACAGATCTAGGAGGATCATGTTGCTGCAGTTTATATTTCTATAGAGGAGAAAGATGTTGACATATTGATAAAGGCATTGTCAAAGTGTAAATGAGAGTTCCATAGAGGTAGGATCAGGGTCGTAGATAATCCCTTTCTTGTTGAGAGAGAGTGTTGAAATATGGTAACAAGAGTATTCTAATTTAATTTTTCCTTGAATTAAATTGTGAATTAAAGTCGAATTTAGACTTAACAACTACTTGGAAATAATTAATTAATTTGTTTCAAATTAATTAGTTGGAGAAATTCAAGCTATAAGTCTTTCTGAAGTCATGTAAGATTTATCCCTTAAATTAAGGTGATAAGATTGACTTATATTTGAGTTGTAATTAGTTAACTCAGTTTACTGAGTTAAGTCTAGTTAAATTAGTTCCAAACTGTTTGAGGAACTAATAGAGAGATAATAGTCACTTAATGCATGCATGCACTCAACTAGTTCTACTTCAATTAACTAAAGATTCCCTCATCATAAACTCATGCATGTCTATTCCGAGAAATACCTAGTTGAGATTAAAGTCAAGGATAGTGCACTATCAGTTGCATGTGTTTTCTTATAAAGAAAACTCATGCATGCAGTCAAGGAATCATTCCTTGGGGATTGCACATTTTTGACAGTGTGTAAGAGAGGTTTTCCACTTGGTGAGCTCAATATCATCCACAAACAACGGTGCATGGAATTAGGAGCTTGAAGGGAAGAGAGGAATGCTGGAGAGCAACAATGATTCCCTGTGAGAATCTGTGAGGATTGTACTGAGAGCTAGCTATCTGTGAGAGCTAAGGCTTTGTATAATTCCTATGTATTTCCACCTATATAATAACACAATAGTGTGAGGTTTTTAGCTGAGGCTTTCCCCAAAGTATTTTCATGTGTATTGTGCGATTAGTTCTTCTTCTTTTGGTTGTATTGTTTAGCTCGATCTTTAAGCTTCTGCCAATTGATAGTAAAAATAGGTTATAGTATTCTGCTTTGATTTATATTGCGTTATCGAGTTAACCTACACAGATTTTCTATATGGTATCAGATTGAGATTTGTAGAGATTTCTACGTGGTATCAAAGCAAGATTTGTAGAGAATTTCTACAACAAGGCTCATCAATATTTCAGCTAAAATGGGTTTTAATTTCCTCCTCTGAAGCTTCGCAGAAACAAAGTTATAGTGAAAATTCCACGATGACCTGTTTGAAGCCACATAATCCCTACTAGAGGAGGATATGATGGTCATTATTTATATGAATGTATTGAGTTGAGAGGGTCCTAAACAAGTGAACATTGGGGGGATTTTAGGATATTTTTTATTATTATTAGTTATTGACTATTCAATGACCACAACCAATTATGAGTTCCATGCCACAACCCCATAGGGTTTTAGCCCACTAACTAGGGTTACTAACTTAAAACATGAATATCACCCAAACCGTGAAGAATTACTTAGCGTGCCATATATCAACGAAAGCATCTCAACATGTATAATCCATATAGAACATCCTTGACTTAGAATAAAGTAATTTGTCAAGTCAAAATACCCATGCAAGATCGGGGTAGCCCATGGAGCGGCTTGGGTTGGCATCAATGACAACCCGTGATCAACAATCTCCCCCTTTGGCATTGATGGCAACACAGTTACCCCCCTTGCAATCATGACATCTCTTCTTACTTCCTTCTCTCCCACTTTGTCATCAATGGCAATGGGAAAATCCCTATGACAAACAATCATCCTGTGAAATCGTACACACCTCGACTCCCCCTTTCTACTCGAGTAGATAAGAGGAAAATTCTAATGAAAACTTGGGAGAATCCCAAGCTTTTGGCAAAGATAATCAAATGCTTCATGAGGTAATGGTTTGGTAAAGATGTTAGAAATTTGTTCATTTGTGCCAACATATTCAAGCTTGATATGCTTTTCAATGACCTGCTCTCTAATGAAGTGATATATAATCAGAATGTGCTTCGTTTTGGAATGCATCACAAGATTCTTGGAGATACTGATGGTGTTTATGTTATTTCAAAATATGGGAATAGACTCATTGAAGCTGACTTGAAGATCTTGCATATTTTGCTTCATCCAGATAACTTGAGTACAACAAGCTGCTGTCATGACATATTCTTCTTCTCTTGTTCATAACAATAATGAAGATTGCTTTTTACTTAACCATGAAACAAGACAACTACCTAGATATAATGTTGCTCCATCGGTACTATTACGATCATCAACACTTCTTGCCTAATCTTCATCTATATAAGATTGGATGACCAGATAATTTCCTTTGGGATACCATAGACCATATTCGGTTGTGCGCTTAAGATACCGAAGAATTATTTTGACGATAATCGTATGAGATTATTTTCATGCTTCTTGGAATCTTTCTACTTGTCCAGCTGCCTACATCACATCATGTTGGGAGGCCCCCACATATAAGAGACTAGCAATAATGGTACTATACAACCATTCATCCACATCCTTTGACGAATTTTCTAAGATTAACTCATGGGGCTAAGGACTGGCTTGTAATCTTCCATTTGGAATTTCTTGAACATTTCCTTGATGTACTTGGTTTGATATATGAATATTCCTTTATCTTGCTGAGAAATCTAAAAACCTAAAAAGTATGCTAGTTTTCCAATCATAGACATTTCAAACTCACTTTTTATTTTTGTGCAAAGTATTTACTTAATATGTCATCACTGCTTCCAAATATTATCATGCACATATAATTTCATAATTGTTAGGTTATCTCGATCCAGTTTCACTTAAATATTATTGTCAATACTTCCTTTCTTGAATCCCTGTTGACGTAGATATTCATCAAGACGAGTATACGAAGCCCTAGGAGCTTTCTTGAGACGATATAGATCCTTCTTTAATCTATAGACGTAGTCTTCTTTGTTAGAGTAGAAAGCATTTCAATGTAAATGTCTCCCTCCAATTCACCATTTAAAAAAGCTAACTTACCATCCATTTGGTAGACCTTGATTTTTCTCGAGAAAGCATAAGCGAGAAACATCCTGATAGCTTCCATTCTGGCAAAAGGAGAAAATGTTTCTTCAAAATTGATTCCTTCAACCTGTGCATATCCTTTGTAGACCAATCTTGCCTTGTTCCTTGTAACTTGTAATCCTTCAACTGTTTTACTCCACTTGAACTTTTAATGAAACTGCCATCTTGTTCAAACTACCTTCTTGTCAATCGTATACTTGTGAAATATATTGTTGCATAGACTCCTCCTCTACAAACATTAAGGATTCAACAAGCTAGTGTGTTCAAATTAGTGAGTCACCTAACGAGCCATCTTGACTTGAGTCATTATCTCAAGTGAGTGCTAATTCATCATGAACTTTTTCTTTTACAAATCCTGAAAGCATAACTATTGAAACCTTATTATCTTATTTGTCTTCCTGTACCTGTTCCCTTCTCCAGACCTTCTTATTCATGCAATCTTGATTCATGTGCCGATAGTTATGACACTTGAAGCATTAAATGTTGTCCATAGGTGATTCCATCTGATATCTGAAACCGCGAGCGCTATGTCCATAGTTATGGAATTTGAAACATTCAATGTTTGGCCTATCTAGCACGTATTATCTTCTGAAAAAATCATCATGGAACCTGTCTCGTGATCTTGTAAACTTTCTTCTAGGGCTTTACAGACAATTATTCAACCTTTCAAAAGCTTTACAATCCCTAGCCATATGTCCTTAGCTATCACATAAAAGGAAATAACCATTAAATAAATCTCCATACCTAAATGGTTCATTTGAATGTCATGGTCCTTGATAGTTGTATATGTCAATAAATTTATAATCCTTAGCCATATGTCGATAGTTAGCGGATGAAAAACAATAACCATTAAATAAACGAACATACCTAGAATATTTTCATTCTTCTTTGGAGGTGGTGTTGTAGGTTGTTGCGGTCCTTTGTTCTTGATTGCTTTGGTCTTGTTCTTTGGAGTTGCAACATTCTTCTTTGGATTTTCACTTTGATCAACTTCCTTAGAATAATTCTGCGAAGATGTGGAGATTTTACCTTCATCAAATTTTGCTTTACCATCTCTAATTGCCTTGATTTTTTCTTCTTCATCTGCGTTATCTTGTAAGTGTTGTTTTTTTTATCCCTTAGGTTTGTTCTGCTAATCACCGGTTGCATCAAGTTATTCTTTCTTTTGAGCAATATCTTCTTGAAACCATCTTTTCAAGATCTTCATTCTTTTTTCTTCCTCCTCAACCTGTAGCTTTAGAAGAGTGGTCTTCTCTACTTCTCTCTTGAGTTTCTAATTCCTTTTTATTTTGGTCAACAACAGATATGTATCTTTGATCAGATTCCTTCCTTTCAATTTTTGCTTCTTGCATCTATTATGTGATCCTGATAATCTCTGCAAATGTTGTGTCGAGTTCTTGTTTCTTCTGTTGGACTTATCTCTTGGGGTCTCATGTTGTTGTATTCTTGATTTCTTCCAATTATGTTCTAAGACTAGTAATCATCTTCTCAGATTCTTCATTTTCTTTGATGAGTTCTTTTGTTGTCTTCAATTATGCTTCCAAAAGTCTTGTCTTTTGCTTTTGACTTTTGATTTCTTTTATGACCTTGATCACTTGATTTTGAAACTTTGTTTTACTCATTTCTCCCATTTCTTAATCATAATCAAAAGGATTTGAAATTTCAATAACATCTCGACCTGATTCCTTTGTTGAATAGAGATTATAAGGCTTTTCCCAAAGAGATTTAGCTGTTGAACATTGACCAACTTTTGTTTTCACAGAATTTGGCAAAACATTCAAAATTACATTCATGGCCTTTTAATTGTACCTTTTAGCTCCGTGGGTAGATGTGTCTCCAGAAGCAATTGATTCCCATACTCCTTGTGCCTTTAAATGTATTTCCATCCTGGATTCCCATATCCAGTATTTATCTACATCAAAATCTGGGGTTGGTACATAATACTCACTTTCTTCAGATTTTTTTGTACTTGTACCTTTCTTTCAAATCCTTGTAACTTACTTCTTTGACTTTCCCATTTCTATGCTCTTAAAACTGACTTCCAATAGTTAAGTTGTTACTAAAGGAACCAAGCTCTGATACCAATTGTTGGAAATACTAAGAAGCAGGTGAATCAATATTACGTAGTGATTAACACTTTTAAATATTTTCAAAGCATTAGTTAATATTCAATTATTATTAATGTTTATGGAGTGATAACAATAAATAAAAGAACATAGTAGGCACAAGAATTTTGGTGGAAAACCCCCTATGGGTGAAAAACCACGAAACACTTTTCTAATTAATTCTTTAATCTTCAACCCCAGCCGAAATGAAAGCAACAACTCTTTAGAATTTTAGAAAAGCATTCTTCTCAAGCTCCCACTAGAAGGACGCCCCAATGCCATGGCTTCTTTAGTAATCAATTGAATGGAGGTCCCAACACGCTAGCGAGCAACCACTCGCCCTAGTATCACCCTACCATGCTGAAGTGTTCATAGGTCCCAACCTATAGGCGACTTTATACACCTTCATAGCACCTTCCTGCCACCCTATAATCACTGCAATAAGACAAGACTGTGGATTCCCAAACCAGGGACAATAATCCACGATACAATAAGATGTACAACGATTTTCATGTACTTGACCAAATACCCTATCACTCTATGACCTGTAACCCAACCATGACATTATCCCAATAGTGACTCCTATACCTCCCAACACTACCTCTTCAATTCTAGGTAGATTGAATCTTTTAGAATAATGACTCTTCCAATGATGACACATTACAAATTACTCTTTTACAACTTTACAATGGTGACTCACGGCCTTGACCCTTCCTCACAATATACGGACGGTTGTGATGTCTTCAAAGGATGTCCCACTACAAAGACATAATACTCATATTTCAAATGTAAACACAAATCATACATACCTTGTTGTAGGAGAGTTATACTTGACTGTTGATGTGTGGTCCTTACTGCAATGATCCTTGAATGAATTCTTTTTCTTGCCTTATAGGAGCATGATATTGAATTTGGTGTATCTATGTAATTTGGGATCTCCAGGGTCTGAATTTTCAACTCATGGTAGCCCTCTGAGTCCTATTTTCGACCCAACGGGTCTAATAAAAATTGGATTCTTCAAGAAAGAGTTATGCCCAATCTCCCACGATGGCCTAATGTTAGATTGCTTCAGTAGAGAAAACTTGTACAAAGGGCCACATGTCATTTTTGTGACCTTCGACCCATAAAACACTACTCAACAAACTACATTCCATCGTATTTTTGTGACTATTTATGAAATTTGAATCCAGTGGTCAGAGAGAAATCTATGACGATTTTCCCAATGTCAATTGTTTGACATGGAATTCGGGAGCTTGCAAAAACCCTAACTTCCTCAAATCATATCTACGAAAATATAGTGAACCAATATCTAAAATTTGGTCACACAATTCATCACAATTTCAACTCAAATGGGTTGTAATTCGAACTTCTGAAGCTTCATAGAAAAATGTTATAGCAAAAATCCCACGATGACCTGTTTGAAGCCACAGAATCCCTACTAGAGGAGGATATGAGGGCCATTAATTATATCAATGTCTTCAGTGGATAGGGTCCTCAAAAAGCGAAGATTGGAGGGATTTTAGGAGAATTTATTTATTTATTAATTATTGACTGTTCAATGATCACAACCAATTATCAATGCCATGCCACAACCCCATAGGGTTTTAGCCCACTAATTGGGGTTACTAACTTCAAACATGAATATTTGCAAAACCGTTAAGAATTACTTGGCATGCTATATATCAACAAAAACATCTCGACCTGTAGAATCCATATAGAAGATCCTTGACTTAGAATAGAGTAGGTTTAAAGTCAAAATACCCATGGAAGATCGGGGTATGCCCTGGGGTTGCTTGGGTTGGCATCAGTGACAACTAGTGATCAACAATTTCCATTGAAAACATATGTATTGGGCTCATTGTAAGTAACAACAGAACTCGACACTGTTCGACACAATGACAACACTATGCAATAGTTGACATTAGTTTGTGGCAACACATTACAGGCATCAGTATGAGGGTTCTAATTCCTAGCATGATTAGATACAATTTCATAGATATCATTATTGTTTTGCTACATAGATAAAGTGATCGATCATTTTACTCTATTTTTCTTCATCATTTGATGACGATCTAAGAAGAAGAAGATTTGCAACGGTTTTCCCCATAGAGGGTTTTTCCCTCGTCTCGGACTAATCTTGGTGTCTCTCTGTCTGTGCATGCTTTCTCCTACTATTCCTTTTATATTCTGTTGCATTGATGATGATGGTGATGTTGTTTCTTTCTATGTAATTGCTGATGTATAATGGCATAGATCTAAATAATGTAATGATGATATGGGGTGAACTTAATGTATTTATGATGAAATGAAACTATCATAGCAAACAACAATGTTGCCCTAAGAAAAATCAACAGATATAAAACATCATCATCTTGTTGTATTGCCCTTGGATTGTCTTTACTACAGTTGTTCCTTTACCTCCATCATAGTTGTCATTACCTCTTTCTTTGTTACTTGTACGGAGACTTCTTCATCGACCTCTGCCTTCTCTATATGCTTGTCCTCTTCGAGTGCATATAAAATCCTCATGGGAAATATTCTTCGCTTCATGACTTGAGCCTTAAAAGATTGCTCAAAAGATTTTTTAGTAGATCGATCCATCATTTTCTCATGAGATTGAAGAGATCCCATAAGCTCATTCACAAACAAGTGAAATCTTTAGATTCTTTGATAGCAACAAGAGCACCATCAAAGTTTGCAATAAGACTTCTTAAAAAAGTTCAACAATTTTTTTTATATCTTAAATATTCTCCATAAGATCTTATTTGATTCACTATTCCCATAACTCTAGTGAAAAATTCTTGTATAAACTCAAAATTTTAGTTGCAAAGAGTTTCAAATTCTTTTTTGAGAGATTGCAGTTTAAAAGCTTTTACTTTATTTGTTCCTTGACATGCTTCTTATAGCACATCTCATGCTTCCTTTAATTTTTTTGTTGTAATGTGTGTTGGAAAAATTAAATCATACATTGCTTGTTGGAGGAAAATCAGAATTTTTGAGTTTTTTATTTTTTATTTTTTTTAATATTTTCTTAATTATTCTCTTTGGACTTGAGCCAAACCTGCAGGAGCTTAATCATCCACAGTCTCTCCATAACCATTTTCCACCAAATACCACAAATCATATAGAAAACAATATCTTAATTTTAATGCTCCTAAAACCATAATTCACTACTTTAAACCATTGTATTATTAATAACAATAACAATATTGTTATTGGGCATTTGTATTATTAATAACCATTGTATTATTAATAGCAATATTGTTATTGGCCATTTGTTTAAACTGTAGTATTCCTTTAAAACAAGTTTCACAGGCAATTCACTGTTTTTATAAAATTTGACTTTTATACCAAAATTAAAAAAATTATAAAAAAAAAATAGACATAATTCAGCAACACACCTTACAAACATTGAAGTGAAAAACATATATAAATAAAAATGAATAAAGAAAACAAAAAAAACAAGCAGTTTCTTTCTTATTCTTACTGATCATCTCCATAAAACAATCAGGCAAATCAATATATATCTCTCAAGATTTTTACACCTATAGAAATTGTGTCACATTCTACTACCATGGCAATTGTCATTTCATTCTAATTTAAACTAATTAGCTGAATCTAATTTTGAATTCCTACTCATAAGTAACTATACATAAATCAAAATTAACTCAATTATGCATTATTTTCAAGAGAAACGTCTTAGGTAACTCAATTCAATGTTGCGTTCAATGCTACAGAAAAGGACTGAACATCTCAGATGAAATTTATCATAAATTTTCGAAAATAATGATTATCTTTACATATCATTGACTAAAAAGATCTTTGACTGTTTCAAGGCAATCGTTTATGCAGGAACATGCCAATAGTAACACGGTTTCTGCTTGTGTTTGCGTCCAATGCTACAGGAAGGGACTGAACATCTCAGATGAAATTTATCATAAATGTTCTAAAATAATTATTATCTTTACATATCATTGACTAAAAAGATCTTTGACTGTTTCAAGGCAATGGTTTATGCAGGAACATGCCAATAGTGACACGGTTGCTGCTTGGGTTTGCGAAACCGTTTACTCTGTTACGCTACAGTAAAATATCGGCGCAACAACTAAATTGTGAACATTTCAAAAGATAAATTCCCCCATAGAAAATTAAGACAAATCTCATAATACAAAGCCCAAATGAAAAGTCTTGCATGTATGGGGAA
>APFE030677574.1:0-22654 GCA_000404065.3 Pinus taeda
ACCATTCGACTCGCTCTGGCTTTAGGAGGTAATTGAGAATGACATGAGCAATTCAATAACTAACTTGCAGAAAAAATAAACTAATATCAAACTACGCATTCATACTTCAATCCCTCACCATTTGACTCGCTCTGGCTTTAGGAGGTAGCTGAAAATGACATGAGTAATTTAATATCTATATTGCAGAAGAGTAAATGAGAAAAATTGAAATAAATAACACAGTGTTGGAACTAAAAACTAAAGGAAATGAAAATCAGCAGAAGGACAAGAATGATTCCATGTCATTGGTCATTAGAAAACTATGTGCAAATGCCCGGGCTGCCTATTGTAATCTGAAACAAAAGCACTGATCAGTTAACAACATATAAAATGTGAAAAGCTATGGACAGTTATCAAACGTTAATACCATAAGCAATGTGATATATATACAAGTAAATGATTATGGCATAAGGAACATAAAGAAATAAAGCATGAAACTTCTACAGTAATAAACAAGACCTCAGCCTGTGCAGGGGCCCTCTACACAATCCTCGGACAATCAAGATCAACCACGAATTGAGCTTAGAAACAGAGTCTTCTCATGTATTAAAATGCAGTCATAACACAGTGATAAAGTTACGGCACAGTGGGTTCCATTACAGTGTGAATTACATTACCAAAAATCTCTCCAATATGCGTATGAGAACGCATTATTTATAACAGAGGATGACATAACTGTTTTCCTACATTCTGTGTTGATACAAGACACGTAAACAACCACGTCTCGAGATTTAGCACTGTGGCTGCCGTGAGGATTCAATCTTTGGAAGGTGGCTGTTGGATCCGATTCATGGAGCAGTCCACAAGTGTTAAATTGTCCCCCGAGATCTAGGAACAACCAAGCAAAGCTTCACGTGGTGAAAAACAGAGTTTTATCACCGTAGGACTCTTGAGTTTACCATCGCTTTGCCCACCGTTGACTATGGCCTCTTCTGATGAATTTGACTGAGCCAATAGGACTCGATCCATGTCCACGTCAGTTGCAACTTGCCCATGTGGCTCGATTCGCCTGAAGACAACTGCAATATAAACTTTGACAAAACAGTTGCAGAAACTTGGGATGGCTGCGGAAAGTGACAAGATTCCGCAGCTTATAAACAAAAATCTAGTTCAAATAGCAACACAAACACATAGTCAAGAAACCACTTTAAATGCCTTTTTTAAACTAATATGCAATGATACTGATGACTTAGGAGGTTCAGATGAATGGAAAGAATCTAGAAAAAGGTGTAGGAAAGATGCAGTTTTGGGACTCAACACTTTCCTACAAGGATTTGGTCATCAAATTGTGATTTTTTAATGATCCTATCACAAAGTAACTAAAGAAGAGATTGAAGAGACATCATAACTTCTTCATATAACTTCCTTTATTAATTTATAGATCATTTTGTCAATCTTTTCCTTTTTTTGGAAGGTGGATGAAAGATAATGGGCTAGAGGAGACTATATTTGGTATCAACTGCATTAGCTCAAAATAAGAATTTCCCATGAAGGACTTTCTCAAAATGATAGTTACTGAAGAATATTCTAATAATACTCATGTTGTCAAGATGACTTATATCATGGTTACAAAAGAAAGGGAAATTGATTAGGTTTTTGTGTCACACAAACATACAAAAATTTTAATCCCAAGGCAAGTTAGATGCATGTTGCATAAACGATGGTCATGCTGACATGCACTCACCTTGTCCCTCAAAATTTACCTAAGAAAAAAAATTGTGATAGGGAGTAAACCACATCAAAGCTAGTAAAATCCTTGATGGCAATGGATAAAAATGAATCCCTAAGGCTTGATGGATTTTTGTCAGATTTTTCAAAGCCGCTTGGGACTATGCTGGACCTAACTTAATGAGAATTAACCATGAATTTGTTTGGAAGAAATGCACATTTTTCATCATTAACCTAAAAAATATTAAGTTTGTCTCTAAGACAAGGCAGCTAAAATTGATAGCTAGTTAATGGCCAATTACCATGTTCAATGTGGAATACAATATTTTGGTCAGGGACCTCACACTGGACCTAAGTATTGATTATAACCTCCCTCATATTATTCGACTTGAGAAGAGGGACTTTGTTTCAGGGAGATTTATTTTAAACAATGTCAATGTTGTTTAAGAAAATAAGGAATGGGCTAACTATCTTAGGCTAAAAAACTTGTTTACTAAGCTAGATTTTGAAAAGGATTATGACCAAGTGGAATTATTTTTCATCTTGGCTATGTTTCTAGTTGTCTACTTTGGCCATTTTTATGCTTGTAGTTAAGACCAATTTGGAGGATGACTTGGCATGCCTATCTATTACCTAAGTTATCTCTAAGGGAATTAGGGTTTTAGGTCTATATGACAAGGATTCCTTTAGCTTTGAGACTTCATATGGTTGTGAGAGCTTCATATATCTTCTTCACCATAGGACCTTATAGAGTTTGATTAGGTGTATTCCCCTACTTGGATTGAAGGCTAGCCAAATAGTCTATGGAAATTTTGTTGACAACTACATTGTGACCATTATAGAGGACCAAGAATCAATGGAAAGCACCTTGGATTTCATCTATATTTTTATTGAAGCTTTGATTTCCAATTTTTAATTGACAAAAACATAATGTTATTGATTTTCCTAAATGGGTATTCTAGGATAACTTGCTAGCTAAGGCTAGTCCTCAATTGAACTGATGAAAATCTTTAAGTTTATGTGGACTTCACTAAATACCTCATGGTATGTTGTAAGCAAATAACCTAGAAAATGAACAAATGGTGTTAACCATTGTCCGCAACAATGAGATTTCAATATATTTTTTAAGGTTTTGGTTGATGCTCACATTTATTACTCAAAATTTTAGCTCCCTTCTCATGCATCCTATCATTAACAAAGGAAGCTTCTAGAAGCCATTGTTAGTGTTGGCATAATACAGAAGCAAGGCTTCCATTCATAAATTGGAATTGCTTTTACAATACAAGGAAGTGGGGAGTCATAGGGATACTTAGGAAAACCTAGGCCTTATGTGTCAAGTGGATCATTAGAGACATGTAAGTAAAAGGTTACTAAAGTTAGAATGCTAGCCCATGCATTCATATTTCTTGCATATGTGCATCGAGAAAAAATGTTGGTCAAGTCTCATCTCTCAAACTTTACTATTAATTTTCATAATTTAGGTTGATACTATTGGAAAATTTGTGTCTTAAATCAAATGGAAATCAAGGAATCCAATGAGTGACCTTTATGTTGGGCAGGGACTCCTTGAGATCTAAAATATCCTTTAATTTGGTGGTGTCCCTTAGTTGTCTTTGAAGGAATAGATTTCGCTGACTCTACCTAGTTCTTGGCCAATTAGAGACCTTTTCATAAGGATATTGTGTGAGCTACGAACCTTTATAATGGAAACTGCTATATCTAGAAGACTTGGACAACTTTGAAGGTTGAATTTCAACTCTCTAGTCCCAAAAATATCACGATCTCATCCCAAATGGTTTATTACTTAAATTGCAAGTTGTTAGATTAATGGCTCAGTGGAAATATTAGAAGAGGAATCAATCTAAACCTTTCATAGAATATAAACCAACATATGATTATCATTGGTAGCATTAGACCTAGGCTAAACACCAGGTTAAACAAGTTGTAGAGACTTGGCTCTAAGTAATCTACATGGTAGGCTTGGATCCATTCATTGTGGAAACATTTTATTGAGCCTAAAAAGGTTAGAATTTTACAATCCTTGATTCTCGGTGGCCTAGGAGTTCCACAAACCCCTTTTGTCATAAGTATAGTATTGTCAAACATTTGTTCAATTTTGTTCATATGCTAAATTAGCATGGAAGTGCATCATAAACTTGTGTGGTTTCTTCCTCCTAGGGCCTATTAATTTGAATTATTCTCTTGTTAGTGAAAAAATCCCATAATCCATTGAATTTCATGTAGCATTGAAGTTTGTTAGAATAGAGATTCTCTTCTTTACATGGAAAAAACGAAATGAACATGTTTTTGTATTTTTTTCAACCCATATTATCTATTTCATTTAGCATGATGGAGTTCTATGCAAATATGCATCTACAAATTTAGTTTCATACCAAGAAGGTGGAGCTAGAGTTAGCACACCTACAAAAACTGATGTAAATATTAAGGTTGGACCCATGCAATATGATCTGGGAACCCATGGAACTTCATTAACTGCTTGGCTTGGACAATTTGCATAACTCTAGTGGAAAACCATGCCATAGGGTAGTTTATGCACCTTGAGAGTGCAATGAGCATCAAATCAAAATCCATAAGGAACATATTCACTTGCCATTTTGATGGAAAGTTGTCGAATATGTACGTGCCTATTTGGAAGGAAAAGCAAATCAAGAAGTAGAGAAATGATAGATAGGACATTGCTAACCTATTGATCCACCATTTTGTGGGTGGAGTACCAACCTCGATGATCCTTACTTGCCTCTAAATTTGGGTCCATTATTGTTGCTTAATTTTACGAATATCTTTATTGTGTTCAATGGGCCACCATATTTGTGTTTAGTTCCTTGACTTCTTATCCCCGATCATGCGATTTTGGACTTGTTATGCCTTGAAGTTTTAGACAATATATTTTGATAAACTCCATAGTGCCTATAGATACTAGTTTTTCTTATGACAATTTACCTACACACAACCCATTTTTTACATAAAATGCATGTACATAATATTAAAAAAAAAAAACACACACACATTTTATTTAGAAAATATTTTTTATTATTATTTTTTATCATTTTATTTCATACTATTCTTTAAATGTGTGATCTACATAAACACGGATAGAGGTGAAGATCACCCACTATGTTAATAGAGGCTTGTTAATTCCATTAAATGCATACTTTGGAAAATAACAATTTTATCTTTTAATTTTAGAAGCAAATTATGATCATATATAAGAGCTCCATTTTATTGCTATAAGGCATATTTATCTTGTTTTTCCATAACATGTTATTATTTGGTAAAAATGATTCCTTCAAATATTATTAATATTATTGAATGTGTAATCAACATTTTATAGAGAAAAGTGGATTACATAACAAGCACAAGAATGGCTAGTTCAATAGTAAAATATCTCATATAATTACATTGGTAAAAAACCAAAACATTATCAAAACATTTAAAAATCCCCTAATGTATATTATACGCACACAACAAAGTGTCATGGGCATAGACCTCTTCAAGCCAATAACATATTACCCATAACATACTGATAATGTTTGTGGGGTTTCCCCAAAGCCACTAAAAGCAAAGACCCACAATTTAGTAACCCTAAGCCTACAAGATACCCATAATAGGAGGTTGATGGTTAAGGAACATAAATTGCATCACTCTAGCATTGGAGTTGCCACTATTTCCATCTTTGAGCAACCCATATTGTACATGCATATTGTTCACTAGCCATGAACTTTATGAAATATCTATGAGAAAAAGCATATAAGGGAATCCATAAACTAATGAATCAAAGAGCTCGATCACCACAACAACCATGAAACCATTGTTATAGTAGCTTCATGAACATACTACCAACCATGATTTAGTAACCATATTAGTGTCACAAAGTCACTCACAACATACACTCCATTTGAGATTTTATTTGAAGGCATCTCAACTTCACTCTACACCCAAGCACAACCACCATCTCACTTTTTCTAGACAATGACAAGTTTACTTTTCCTTGTGCGAGAAATCCTAGAGAGGTTGAGGTATGGGACGCAAAGGTGAGATGAAGAGTGTAAATATAGAGCTCCTCATTTCCATCTTTATCCATTTTATTACTTACTTATGCATTTTCCCCTTAGTCACCTTCTTTATAACAAATTGTAAAAAAGGGTTTTTAAAAGTTTGTCATACCAAATAAATGACTATAACTTCTAATTGTTGAAGATCAACATATTGAAGGTATACAAATTATATTTGTTTTTAAAATTAACTATTTTCTAAATGTTAAAAATTCAAAAAAATATGCATTGTTTTAATTAATATATTTATATATAAACATAATCCAAAAAATAATAATTTATTAGTAGATATATTCAATAAGAGTATATCCATGCATATCCTTGTAAAAAACCATGAATGAGTAGAGGAGAGAGGGCAGAAAACCTGTTACTAATCTTGAATAGAGAAGAGGAGACCACTCTTAATCGAGGGTGAAAAAAGCTAACCATTATCTTGGTAGAGTCGCTTAATCAAGGGCGAAGCCATGGGGTGTTTCTATTTCTTCCGAGTTGAATTTAAATAAATTGGTGGCCCAACACCTCACTCTCCAAGGTTGTGTGAGATATAAATTAGTAATGGAGTCTCATCATTATCAAAAACCCCCCTTTCATTATGTGGGAAAACATAGTTCTAAATAGTGGGACCCAAACTAAAGATACTAGCTCTCCTTGGTTTGGTGTTTGCTTGTTGAAATTTGGCAGCTTAGGGAGAAGTTCCCTCCTTTGGGAAACCCTCCTCATCCTAAGGAGACCCTACTAGCCCTTGGAAGAATTTAATTTTCAAAAGGAAAAATATTATTTTTAATATGGAACCACATCATCACAAAAAGAACACGTCGATATGGGCAAGGAAATTCAACCTCATCAACCACATATAAATTCACATCATGTCGCATCACTTTGAGGCATCATAACATCATCATTTATTCTCTTGATTGGTTCAACTACTTCTGAAATTGCAAGTTTGATCTTACATGTGCGAAGGAGAGAGAGAGGATGTTTTTGTTTACCAATGCTGGCTTTCTGTTTCGGACTGTTTTGACCAACTTTGACTTGGTTTGACAAAATTATTGGGCTATTTGGGAGGTTGATTTGATTGTTGCTTTGACCGATATTTTCAAGGCATCTTTGACCAACATAGATTGAAATAATGTGTTAGTGTTTCCACAGGTCAAACTTTGACTTTGACTGAATTTGTGGGTAGAATTTGTTGACTATTTTGACTAAGTTGAGGACGCTGAATTCTTTGATGCCTTGACCAAAGTTTTTGGAGGAATTTAACCGGTCATTATTGACTGGTTAGGGTAGAGTTGAATACTATTGACTTTAATCAGAAATTGTAGATTTGACTTTTGGGATCATCTTTGATTAGGTATTGGATGGTTGGTTTGCATAGTCAAGGATTTGACCTTTGAATCATTGTTGATGTACTTGGATTATTTATATATCTACTTAACCATTTGATGACAATCTAATAGAAGAAGAATTTGGAAAGGTTTTCCCCCTTGTGGGGTTTTTACTTGGTCTTTGAACAAATCTTGTATCTCTATAATTCTTGGTTGTCTTCTATTATGCATTTTGAATTATTGTTCAATTTCTTACTGTCATTAGAAGATTGAAATTATTTGATAAAGTGATTGTTTTTTTAAGAAGAAATTGATTAAGTGATTGTTCTAGCACAAAACAATGGAAAATTAACATGGTATCAAAGCTGAGGTGAAGACAAGCCCAAGGAGACAAGAGAAATCACCTTTGAAGGAATCTAATTTGAAGGAGCTTATTTGACTTGGTCAAGATGTCTACCTCGTACTTCAAGATTGAAGAGAAGTTGAATGGCTCATCCAACTATGTTGTTTGGAGAACCAGGCTGGATGTGACTTTGTATGAGAACGATGTTTTGGAATATGTTAAAGGCAAGGTACCTGAGCCTCTTGGGATCAAATATATGAATATTATTATTGATTCTTTAATAGATGATTTGATTATTTATATTTCAAAGTTGAAGAAGCCCAAGGAAATGTATGATAAGTTGGTTGTAATGTACAAAGTCAATAACTTGAGCCACATTCTTTCTTTGAGGAATAAACTCAAGGACATCAAGATGAACAAGGGGGAGATTGTGCATTCATATTTCATGGGGATATCCCAACTCAAGAATCAATTGTTGTTTGTTAGATAAGTTACTTCTGATAGAGAGCTAGTATAAATTTCACTTGGACATATTCCTCCAATTTGGGGGACATTTATTACAAATATTAGCAACAATGACAAGTTCCTACATTGGATGAACTAATTGCTAAGTGCACTTAAGAAGAGACTGGGATGATATCTAGAGGGAGAATTTAAAAGCATGAAGAAGGAGAACCCTCTGCATTTGTTGTTCAAGATAAGAAGAGGAAAGGAATAGGAATACCATCTAATTCAAGGAAGTATGTTCCAACATCCAAGGACCCCAATAGAAGATTTAGAAAGGACATTTCAAAAGTTGAATGCTACAATTTCCATAAGCATGGTCATTATGCCCAAGAATTTCTAGAGAAGAGAAGAGATCTTAGGTCCAACTACAACAACAATCATGGATACAACAACAATAGGTTCAGCAATAGAAGAAGAAGAGATGCTCCTGTTGATCGAGAAGGTCATTGTCCTGAAAAGAGATCAAGGAACTTCAGGTATGATAATAATGCGGTTGTTATTCAATCTAAACACTTTCTTATTTATGCTCTTTCTAGTTCCTCTCCTCTGGATTCATTTGGTAATTGGTTGGTAGATAGTGGGGCCTCTAGACAATTCATTGACTATCGTAAAGTCCTCTCAAACCTAGTTGAGAGGGAAACAAATTTGAAGATTATTCTTGGGGACAATTATACCTATCCTGTGAAGGAGTTTGGTTACATTTCATTTCATTTGGATTATGGTGAAATCATACATCTGCAAGATATATTATATGTGTCGAGATTGAAAAATAATTTAGTGTATATATCTACATTTGAGGACAAGGGTATGAAGGTTGATTTTATAAAATGAAAGGTTCTTACTTGGCCTATGGAATCTAGGTTGCGAGGTGACTTCACTTTGGGCTCAAGAAGTTAAGGCCTTTATAAAGTTAATGAAAGACTAATATGAGCACTGGTTCATGATAGTAATCATAAATGTGAATTGTGGCATCGTAGAATCGCTCACCTTCATTATGAAACCTTGCCCAAGGTGAGGAGGACGGTTTACGAAATGCTTGAGATTCAAGCAAATCATGATGGATTTTGTCTGGAATGTTCAAGTGGAAATAATTCGAAGGGACCATTCCCTTCTAGCAGGAGCAGGTCTAGTGACATTCTACAACTCATTCATTCTTATCTGTGTGAACCTATGTTGGTGACATCTCTTGGTGGCTACCTATACTACATAATCTTTGTGGATGACTTCTCTCGCAAAACATGAATATTCTTCTTGAAACATAAAGACAAAGAATTTCATATGTTCAACGGCTTCAAGGCCTTAGTGGAGAATCAAACAGGGAAGAGGATCAAAATGTTGAAAAGTGTGCAACAAGAAATGCTAAAAATAGCACTGCTATAAATAGCAGTTAAGCCATTGGTGATCTTAGCAACAATGGGTGAAAAATGAAAGTGCTAAAAATGGTTTTTTTTTTTTTAAATAGCATTTTGGGATCCCTTCTTATTTTAGTCAGTCCCTGGACTAAACATAGGAAGTGAAATTCGAATTTGATATCAACAGCAGTTTGGAAATTAATTAATTAATTCATCTTGAGTTAATTAGTTAGGGAAAACCAAACTTGAAGTCTATGTGAGGACATGCAACAGTTTCTCCATTAATTGAGGAATTTAACCTTCAGTTAAAGAGATAAGAATGAGTTGTAATATTGAGTTGTAATCAGTTGACTTAGTTTACCTTAGTCAAGTCCAGTTAGATTAATTTAACAGTTTGTTAAATTAATGAGAGTTCAGTTAGTTAATGCTTGCATGCATGTAACTACTGTATTTCATATAACTGAGTATTCACTCATGGATAACTCAAGCATGTCAGTTCAGTCAGAGACCTAGTTGAGATCAGATGGAGGGACAATGTACTATCAGTTGCTAAGATATTCCTTGGATGCAGAAGGAATATTATTCCTTATGGATTGCGCAGTTGGACCTCAGGTTACAGTGAGTGTGATGAGGCCAATTCACACATGTGATATTATTGGACCCCAATCAAAACTGTGCAAGGAAATAGGAGGCTTGGAGGGCTTGAGGAAGATATATTCTATGTCTATTGAGTCTGTGAGTTGTATTGTTTGATTACAGAGAGCAGGATAGCTTGAGAGTTGATTATTTTTTTAACTTGAGCAAGATTTCCACTTGTATGATAATACAAAGTTGGGGTTTTAGGCTGGCGCTTTCCCCAATGATATATCTTTTGTGTTATGGTTGATTACTTCTCATTCTCAGTTATATCTGTTCATGCTTGATGTTGCTCATGTTCGATTAAGCTTCCGCTAAATTTGTTGTAGAAGTAGATTAAGTGTTTTGCTTTAGTATATTGCATTACCAGGTGATCTGCATTAGGAATTTCTACACAAAATCTTCGGGTCCGATAATGGAGGAGAATTCATTTCAAATGAGTTCATTGACTTTTGAAAGAAAATTAGAATTAAGGAAGCCATTGTACCTTAAAAACCGTCATCAAAATGGAGTGGTTGAAAGAAAGAACAAGACCATTATGGAAGTTTCCTAAGCCATGTTGCATTATCAAAAGTTCTCGAAGTTTCTATGGGGAGAAGTTGCTAATATTGTTGTTTATGTTCAGAATAGGACTCCTCATCGAGCCTTGGGTGACAAGACCCTCAAATAAGTCTTCACAGGTATGAAGCTTGATGTTTGACATTGGAGGATATTTGGTTGCCACGTTTACTTTCATGTGCCGAAGGACAAGAGGAACAAGCTGGAAGCTTCAGGAAAGAAAGGTACGTTTGTTGGATATTGTGAAAATTTTAAAGCTTTTAGAATATATGTGCCTAGTCAAAGGAATATAGAGTTTAGTGTGGATGTGACATTTGATGAAGAAGGTGCCCTTGGGAAAGCAAGGGACACTCCTCCCCTTGCCAATGTTGAAAGGAATAATGATGCCATGGATACACAAGAAGGCCCTTCTTGCATGAGCCCAGGACTAATGATTTTGATGATCCTATGGAACCCATGGACCCCTTGGATCCCCCTTTGTGTCATCTGCTTGCGAGGAAGAGACCAATATGGCTTCGTGATAGATTACATGAGG
Organism: Pinus taeda; assembly: GCA_000404065.3. Lineage (NCBI taxonomy): Eukaryota > Viridiplantae > Streptophyta > Pinopsida > Pinales > Pinaceae > Pinus > Pinus taeda. The sequence goes on from APFE030677574.1 coordinate 11,037, forward strand.
CTGAAAGACACACTGTTGTAAGAGGAACATTTAGGAAAAATAAGAAGCCATGTTGATACTAGGGTTATGTTATAGCTATGAGCAACATAATATAGGTCAAACCACACACTTTTATAGAAACAGTGAAAGAGCAGGTATGGAAGGACACTATGGTGGAAGTGTATGCATCTATCATGAAGGATAATGTATGGGAAGTGGTTCTGAGACTCATAGGAAAGTCTGCAGTGACTTTAAAATGGTTGTACAAGATTAAGCACGGTGCAAATATAAGTATCAAGAAATATAAGACGAGGTTCGTGGCCAGAGGTTTCTCCCAGAAAGAGGTAGAGGACTATGATGACATATTTGCACCAGTTTCCCGCTATACTACTATTCAATCTATTGTTTCCTTTGTTGCTAGCTAGGGATGGACTCTTCACTAGATGGAAGTGAAGATTGCATTTCTACATGGATTTCTTAAGGAAGAAATATGTGATGAGCAACTGCAGGTTTTTGAGGAGCATGACAGGAAGACACATGTATGCAGGCTAAAGAAAGGACTTTATGGATTGAAGTAGCCCCCGAGGGCTTGGTATGCCCTTGTTGATAGTTATTTGATGAAGCTTGGATTCATAAGGAGTAGTGTTGATCCAAACCTTTACTTCAAATTTGTCCAAGGTATGCCCCAGATTTTGGTACTATATTTGATGATTTATGCTTGACAGGTGGAGAGCCTCTTATTCTAGAGTGTAAGAGGGAGTTGGCCTCTGAATTTGAGATGAAATAGCTTGGATTGATTCACTACTTCCTGGGCTTAGAGGTGTGGCAAAGAACTAATGAGATTTTCCTTTCTCAAGGGAAATATCTTGGTAAGTTGTTGGAACGATTTAGAATGGTATAGTGTAAGTCCATGGCCACAATTAAGATGAATTTCAAGAAGCTATATGGAGAAGTTGTAGGACCCAATCTAGCAAATCCCTTTGAGTATCGACAGTTGATTAGGGAAATGATGTTCCTTGTGAAAACTTGACTGGATATATGTTTTACTGCAACACTATGAGTAAATGAGCTTCTACATGCATATTGGGTTGTTGGTAAACATGTGCTAAGATACTTACATGGGACTATTAATCTTGGATTGAGATATACTGTCGAAGATGTGATGCTTCACGAATACACTGATGTTGATTGGGCCGGAAATGTTATTGACAGGAAGAGCACATCAGGGTGTTGTTTTAGTTTGGGGTCTACCATGATTTGGATAAGCAAGAAGCAGAATTTCGTTGCCCTTAGCACGACTAAGGCTAAGTATGTTGCTGCTAGCATGGCTAGCGATGAGGCAATATGGTTGATGAAGACCTCTGGAGATTTATTAGAGTAGGTACTAGATACGACAATGATATATTGCGATAACAAGAGCGGGTTCCGACTTTCAGAGAATGCCCTGTTCCACGACAAGTCCAAGCACATTGAGATTAGATATCACTATATTTGGGATATGGTGTAGAGAGAAATTAGAAGACTACATCACATCTCAACTTATGAGTAGATAAATGATATTCTTACCAAAGCTTTGCCAAAAGGGAAGTTCTTGGTCTTCAGAGAGAATCTTTGACTGATGGATGTGACCCTCTTGGGTAAGGGTCTTGAATGATCAAGAACGTTGAACTATACTCTTCTCCCTTGTGTAAGATCCCAGGGCAAGAATTGAGTCGGGGAGCTCTTGGGGTTGAGGGAACTCATTGACGATAAAATATGCCCTGTTCCATGACAAGTCCAAGCACATTGAGATTAGATATCACTATATTTGGGATATGGTGTAGAGAGAAATTAGAAGACTACATCACATCTCAACTTATGAGTAGATAAATGATATTCTTACCAAAGCTTTGCCAAAAGGGAAGTTCTTGGTCTTCAGAGAGAATCTTTGACTGATGGATGTGACCCTCCTAGGTAAGGGTCTTGAATGATCAAGAACATTGAACTATACTCTTCTCCCTTGTGTAAGATCCCAGGGCAAGAATGGAGTCGGGGAGCTCTTGGGGTTGAGGGAACTCATTGACGATAAAATATGTGTGATCCTTACCTTTCATGGTAAGTGGTATTCTCCCTATTGTCACAGTAGGATGTGTTTGATCCTTACCTACGGTAAGTGGTATCTCCCCTACTACCGAGTATACCCAATATGCATCCTACCCACAAGATAGGCATGTTGCAATTGCCACCCATTTGACCAATGGGTGAGGTGACTTGGATGTGTGTGTGTGATCCTTACCTATGGTAAGTGGTATCATCCCCAAGTGATAGGATGTAATTATTCTACCACTTGATTCTTGAGGGTCAAGGTGGGAAGATCAATAGAAAATTAGATGTGTGCGATCCTTAGAGGGTGTTTATGCTTACCAATGTTGACTTTTTGTTTGGGACTTATTTTGACCAACTTTGACTTGGATTTGACTTGGACATTTTCACTTGGTTTGATTCAATTCTTCGACTATTTGGGAAGACAAGTTGACTGCTGCTTTGACCAAGATTTTCTGGGCATCTTTGGCTAGTGTTAACTAAAATTATAAGCTAGGTTTCCACAGGTCAAACTTTGACTTTGAGAAAATTTGTGGGCATAATTTGTTGACTGTTTTGATTAAGTTTGACGGAGTTAAGGAGGTCAAATTCTTTACTACCTTGACTGAACTTTTTGGAGGACTTTGACCATTGACCATTGACTGGTTAGGGTATAGTTGACTACTATTGACTTTGACCAGAAATTGTAGATTTGACTTTTGACTACATTTGACTTTTGGGCTCATCTTTGATTGGATATTGGATGGTTGGTGTGGATATTGATATACTTGGATTATGTATCTCTTTGTTGAACATTTGATGACAATCTAATAGAAGAAGAATTTACAAAATGTTTTTTGCCTTGTAAGGTTTTTCTTTGGTCTTTGACCAAATCTTATGTCTGTATAGTTCCTAACTATCTTCACTGTGTATTTTGATTTATTGTTTTATCTACAATTGCTTGTCATTGGAAGATTGAAATTATTAGCTAAAATGATTGCCATTGAAAAAAAAATTGGTTAAATAATTATTATAGCATGCAACATTAATTTTTTTTAACAATGCCTAAACACTTTTATCTTTCTTACTGTATTTCCATATTCAATACAAATATAACATAATAAATATACAATAAACATAAATATATAAATTCTAAATATTTAAAAAAAATTATAATAAAAAATTCAAATTACGATAATACAAATATATATATTTTAAATTATTAAACAATAATTTATAATAAACCATTCCAAATTTCTATTAAAAATAAAGAAGATTAATAAACGAAGAACTCATAATCTTATCGATAAATAATATAATTAAAAATTAAAATATATAATATAACAAAATAAACATGTTAATAACATATTAATATTATTTTCAAAATATAAAAATAAATTCTATAACAAAAGCTTGATACGATTATAATATCATCATTATATCCATTTAACACTAACATCTTGATGAGAGATTTAACTTTTTATTGATATAATGACTCGAGACTTTAATGTTATCATCTTGAAAATGATTAAGCTTTTTATTGATAACGACAAGGGGATCGCTTTCGTCCTTTTATTAAACTTCTTATTTATCATCTTTTTATTTAATTTTTTATTGCCTTTTATTGATAATGACATCTTTTTATTTAATTTTTTATTGCCTTTTATTGATAATGACAGGAGGAGTCGCTTTCGTCCTCTTATTATCATCCTTTTATTAAACTTCTTATATATCTTCTTTTTATTTAACTTCTTATTACTGCAGTCTGCCACAAAAAGTAAATGTCGTCACGAAACTAACATTTATACATTTATAGGTAGTCCTCCTTTATTTTCATTATCATCTTTTTTATTTTCCATTATTGCTGAGTCTGTCATGTACAAAAAGTAAAATGTTGTCTCAAATAACTTAAACATTTCCAATTCTTTATTTGGTTTTTTGTTTTGTTTTTTTTATGTTTTTTATTTTTTTTTAATATTGTTTAGAGTAATTGAGATGTTCAATTTTTTTTTGCTAAAGCATGAGTGTTTTCTTCTCATTCATTGACTAAAAAGTTACAAAACCATGTTACAAGTCTCGGCACAAAAGTCAATAGGAGTAACCAGTGACCGCCAAGCCTAAAAATTCGGACCTCGGTCCCATAAAACTATGTGAACGCCTACGGCCGTAGGATCTGAATCTAAAGAACACATGGTTGGTGGGTGAAAACGACAACTCAATATGCCTACAAAAAACCATGAACCTGAAGGGAAATTAAATCCAATTCAAGGGTTCAATCGGGTCCATCCAGGGAGATAAATCCCGAGTTGCTTTGACATTCGAAACCCAAGAGCCACCACGATGATCACGATAAGCTCGGAGGATAACGCAATCAACAAGCTCGATGAACTATGGTCGTAGATCTTCACCCACTGAATCTGACGGTTGAGGAGAATATCGGGTGGAGAAGAAGCTCGAGGAAAACCCGCTCAATATAGGTGGTTTTCTCTCTTCGCCTGCCGCCACGTGGTGATTGATGAAGGGCATTGGAGGCAAACCCTGAAAAACCGCTTAGGATCTTGGGGACGCCCGATAAACCACTAAACCACTTGACCTCTGTTTTATTTGAGAAAGGAAACTGCTCTTTCTCTGCATCCTTTCGTCCATTTGAAAGCTCCCGTCGCGCTGATGCTGAGGTCTTCTACTTGATGAACCCTTGTCCTCCATTCGCTTAATTGCCTAATTGTTGCTTCTCCTTCATACTGTGATAATGTTTATTGTCTACACACGCCAGAATGTGGCATTCCTCTTGCAAATTCCCTGCAGGTGTTAGCTCCCACCTGTATATACTGTGATCATTTTTACAGAGCACCCCTTCATTTACCAGTCGGTCCGCTAATCTGTTGGCATTTATGCGCACATGTATGAAACTTAAGGTTCTCAGGATTCTTAGATGCGATTGAATGCGATAATAGACCTGCAAAAGTCGTCAGTGGTTTGAGACTTTCTCTGGTGCAGAGCCATTTGCTATTTTTTTTTATTGAATTAATTGTTAATTCAGAGTCAACCTCTATTATAGTGTTCGTCATATTGAGATCTCTTAGAATCTCTAAGCACTGCTCTCTGGCCATTAGTTCCACCATATTCTTGGTAGAATTCCCTAAATCACTGTGGAAGATGACTATTATATTCCCTTTGTCATCTCTTATAGATCCTCCATAACCCGCAACCCCTGGGTTTCCTTTTGAGGCTCCATCTGTATTGAATTTCAAGTAGCCAGGGGGGGTGGTTGTGAGTAATCCTGCCTCATTGCAGAGTGTGTTGCATTCCGGATTGTGCCCTGGGGGACAAGCTTCTGTAGGCCCAAAAGCAGAAGAATGCGAGTCTCCGGTGTGATGGAGGATTCTCAAGAGGTTGCTTCTGAATGGTATTTATAGTTTCTTTGAGTTGCCTTAGTAGCTGAGCTATTATGTTTTGGGGTGAGCTAGATTTATCATTGAAAATTTTGTTATTGCATTCTTTCCAGACATTCCAGATTAAGAAGCCTAGTATCAATGTCCAAGTTGTGTTGACTGTCTCATTCTCATAAAGTTTTTTCCTCCAATTCTTTAAGGTTTTGGAGATGTCGTTTTCATCCCTGTCAGTTTGCCTGAAGATAGAGGCAACCTAGTTCCATAAGGTTGAGGTGAAGGTACAAAAGTTGAGAAGGTGATCCCTCATTTCTTCTTGAATACCACAAAACTAGCATTTGGATGGTCCCGCAAAACCTTTCTTTCTAAGATTTTCCCAAGTTAGAATATTTTTTGTGCTGTACCATCCACATAAACAGCGTGATTTTCATCCAGTGAGGGTGCTTCCATAGGTCCTTCCAAATTTTATCTGGGTTTGAAAAATTGTAACCAGTGGCAATTTCTTTGGCTTCTTTGAGGTTGAAGTTGCCTTCACTGCTTCTTCCCCATTTGAGTTGATCTATGAAAGTAGAGATCAAAATTTTCCTCTTTTCCAAGCTTGTAGCAAGAGCTTCAGCCTGGGTCTTAAGAGGAGTCTCTTCACTGTAAATTGGTACTTTCCATGTTCTCCACTTATCATTATTTCTTGTCTTATCCCAAAAGACACTGACCTTTTTTAGTCCTTTGTTGACAGTGTCCTCTTTGAGAATATCCAATCCTTCTCTACTTAAGTTGGGTTCCTGCTACCAATTATCCTCCCAAAACCAGGCTAGGTTCCCATTTCCGATCTCCCAGAAGCTATGTTTCTGAACTAATGCTCTGTTCTCCCAAGCATTGTTCCAAATATGGGAGCCTCGGATATGTCCGGTCATTCTGATAAGGTCCCATTCTTGCCAGTCCTTTGCATATTTCTGTTTCTAGAGCTTGACCCGTGGGTTGCTTGATTCCTTCAGCCATCCCCACCAAATTTTGGCCACCAAAACTTTTCTGGGAGTTTCCAGGTCATGGAGACCTAAACCCCCATGAGGTTTGGGTTTGCAAAGTTTGTCCTAAGCTACAAGAGCCCATTTCTTTTTTTCCTCTCCTTTTCCCCAAAGAAAATCTCTTTGAATGTTCCTAAATTCCAAGCATTGTTCCAAATATGGGAGCCTTGGATATGTCCGGTCATTCTGATAAGGTCCCATTCTTGCCAGTCCTTTGCATATTTCTGTTTCTAGAGCTTGGCCCGTGGGTTGCTTGATTCCTTCAGCCATCTCCACCAAATTTTGGCCACCAAAACTTTTCTGGGAGTTTCCAGGTCATGGAGACCTAAACCCCCATGAGGTTTGGGTTTGCAAAGTTTGTCCTAAGCTACAAGAGCCCATTTCTTTTTTTCCTCTCCTTTTCCCCAAAGAAAATCTCTTTGAATGTTCCTAAATTGTTGTGCTACTCCTCTAGGGACAGTAAGAGCCGAAAACATGTAGATTGGAATAGATTGCAGGACCGCCTTTGTGAGAACGAGCCTGCCAGCTAGATTTAAAGATCTACTTGTCCATTATCTGATTTTGTCCTTAAGTTTATTAGTCAATGGCTCCCAAACTTCCTTGCTCAGAGGTTTGTCAGTGAGAGGTATTCACAGATTTTTGGAGGGAAGATGGTCTCTCTAAAAGCCGAGAATTCTAGAGAGGTTTATCTGAATGACAATATTAGTATTGAAAAAAAATACTTTTGATTTTGTGAGACTTACCTCTGTACCAGCTGCCAAAGCAAAATCTTGCAAAATTTGTTTGAAAGCTTTCGTTTCTTTGACCGTTGGTATGCCCTGTAGCATGGTGTCATCTACAAATTGCTGATGAGTCAGAGAGTCTCTGTCCTGGGTAAGCTTGAGACCCTGGATTGTGCCTTCCCCTTTGGCAGAAATGATCGCTTTGCCTAATCCTTCCATCATAAGGATAAAGAGAAACGGAGAGAGTGGATCTCCTTGCCTGAGACCCCTCGAGGGCCGAAAGGATCTGGATGGAGAACCATTGAGAAAGATAGAAAAGCTAGCAGATGTTACCAAAGCCATAACCCATCTTATCCAATTCTGGTCAAAGCCATATGCTTTTAGAACTTCTTTGATGTATAACCAGCTTAGCTTGTCATAAGATTTCGCTAGGTCCAGTTGTACAATCATACCTGCTTGCTTATTATTCTTGAGATAGTGCACTATTTCGTGAGCTTGAATGATGTTATTGAGAATTTGCCTTCCTTCCACTATCCAGTTTGCTCCTCCAACACGAGAGTTGGAAGAAGGGGTTTGAGTCTGTTTGCAATAACTTTGGAGATGATTTTGTATATTACATTACAGAGGGCTATGGGTCTGAATCAATCTGGAGTCAAACAGGACATACTTGAGGTGGCAGAGGATTCAAGAATTTTAAAAACAATCCTAAAAGCACTAAATGCCTCCTTCATAGCCCTAATTCCTAAACAGGAATTAGGGCTATGAAGGAGGCATTTAGTGCTTTTAGGATTGTTTTTAAAATTCTTGAATCCTCTGCCACCTCAAGTATGTCCTGTTTGACTATTTCCCAGCCTGCCTTGAAAAAGTTAACGTTGAAACCATCCAGTCCAGGAGCTTTCCCATTGTGCATCTCTTTATTACTTCTTTTACCTCCTCTTCTGTCACTGGTCTATTGAGATTATAATTATCTTCCCTGGTCACCAGTTTTGGAATGTGCTGCGTAAATTTTTTAATAGCTAGTGATCTATCTAAGGTAGGCTCCTCTACTATATTTTGAAAATGTTGTACCATAATGGATTCCATATCTTTGTGTGTGCTTAGCTCTTTCCCTTGAGGATCTATGAGCTTTGTGATTCGATTATGAGCCCGATGTTCCATGGTTGATTTGTGGAAAAACCTTGTATTCCTTTGTCCTTCTTCAAGCCATTGTACTCTTGATTTTTGTTGCCAAAAGATCTCTTCCTACTGACATCTGATGTCCCATTCCTATTGGAGAGAGTCAACTTGCAATTTCCTATCCTTAGTAAAGCCTACCTTGATAAGAATTTGGTTAATTTTCTGTAACTTTTGTTCCACTTCTCTTTTGGCTTTAAAAATGTTGCCAAACTCACTTTTGTTCCAATTTTTGAGTTTAACCTTAATGTGTTTGAGTCTTTGTTGTAGAAGGAACATTTTCATGCCTTGAATGGGTAAATCTTCCTTCCACCATTTATCAATATTGGAAATGAAGTCAGGGCGAGTAAGCCAAACATTTCGAACCTGAAAGGTCTGTTCCTTGGAGTGCCAATAAAAGAAGCTTCTCGCTGAATAGGCCAGTGGTCCGACCCTCCAAAAGGAAGGATAAAAGCATTCAAGTTAGGTCTAGAGAGGAAGAGATTCTCCGAGATGATGAATCTATCTAGTTTTGAGGCAACTTGGGGAAGCTCCTCCCCTCTTATTGTTCCATGTGAAGGTTCCATTTGTTGTTTCCAAGTCCACTAGCCTCAAGTTGTTTAGGAAGTTCTCGAAAGCAATAGAGTCTCTTCCTATTACTCTAGTTCCTCCTTTTTTTCCCTTTTTTTTTTTTTGGCTTTTCCATGAGAGATTTGATCGTGTTGAAATCTCCACCCAGAATCCAGGGCATTACTGGGTGTCTCTCCCTTAGCTCCTCTAGTGAAGTGAGAAGCTTGAGTTTGTCTTCAGGTTTTTGAGGACCATAGGCATTTGTGACCATATAGATTTCCTTGTCACCCAAAGGTTGGATAACCATTGAAAGGTAGTTCCTGGATGCTTCAGCATCCAGAATGCCAAATTTCTGAGGATTCTAAAGAGTAAGAATCCCACCCGCTGTGTTATTGGCTTTGACTTCTAGGTGCTCATATTTACTGAGCCATTTGTTATGTATCTCCCAGACTTTATATCTGGAACATTTTGTTTCCTATAAGAACACCATATTTGGGTTTTCTTCTTTTAATCTGTTGCTGAGATTCATCTGTTTCCTTTTACTTCCTAGACCCCTGATATTCCAGGTTGTGAGCTTCATAATGATGGGTTTTTAAATGAGTAACTAGTGAGATCTTTCATCTTACCTGAGTTGATCATGAGCTTTCCACACTCTGTTAGCAGCTCATTTTGTCTTTTTCTTACTCTTTTCTTGCATGGGTTTTTGGTCGAGTGTCCTGATATTTCCTCCAGTGATTTGACCCCTCTATGGTCCTGGCTATCATGGCTTCTTTTGATTCCTGAGGCTTTTTTCTAAGATCTCCAGAGGAAGAGCTGTTGTACTCTGTTAAACTCCTCTTGTGGTAGGGAGTCTATCCCTTTGTTGGTTCCCTGGTTTAAGAATTTTTCTATATCAAGATTCTCCCTCTCAAGAATCTCCTGTAGTTCTTGGTCCTCTGTCCCAACTTCACTTGGGGTCATCTCCTGGTCCTTGCTTAGTTCCATGTTGCTTGGTACGGTTTCCTGTTGTTCGATGTTCTCCTGTATTATTTCCATGCTGTCCTCCTTTTCCTTCTCTATAGGATGGTTGTCTAGTGTAACAAACTTTCCAATGTTCACCCCTTCTTCTTCTAAAATTTCAAAACTGTTGTGACTTGATAGCTTGTTTTCACTCTGTTTCTTCTGGTACTTTCTTCCCCCTCCTTTCCCTCTACCTCCCATCTTGGTGAATCCTTCGAGATCTTTGCTTGTGTTGGTTCTCGAATTATCCTCCCTTTTGTTTTGTGGGCAGTCTCTAAATAGGTGCCCATGTTCATGACATTTCCGACATCTAAAAGAGATATGTTCATAGTCCACCGCCTGTACCCATTCCTCATCATAAACTTCTATGACCACTTCATCCGGGAGTGCTCTCGATAGATCCATTTCCACACATATTCGTGCGAAGGAGGTATATTTACCTCGCAGAGTTGCCTCTGATATTTTTAGAAAATGTCCTAATTTATTTCCTATAGATTTTAAGGATTCAGTCAACCAATAATCTAGAGGTAGGGAGTAAAGTCCTATCCATACCGGAACCGATGTAAACGTTTCTCGCTCTGGGACAAAGTTCATTCCCCAGGGTCGCATATATAGTCCCGCAACAGCATAGAAATATGTTCATAGTCCACCGCCTGTACCCATTCCTCATCATAAACTTCTATGACCACTTCATCTGGGAGTGCTCTCGATAGATCCATTTCCACAAATATTCGTGTGAAGGAGGTATATTTACCTCGCAGAGTTGCCTCTGATATTTTTAGAAAATGTCCTAATTTATTTCCTATAGATTTTAAGGATTCAGTCAACCAATAATCTAGAGGTAGGGAGTAAAGTCTTATCCATACCGGAACCGATGTAAACGTTTCTCGCTCTGGGACAAAGTTCATTCCCCAGGGTCGCATATATAGTCCCGCAACAGCATAGAAATAGGGTCCTCCTTCAAACACTCTGTCTTTGTCCTCTAGGCTAGTGAAAACCACTGTGAAGAAACCCATGGACCCTAGATGTAGAGTTATATCTCCCTTTGATTTCCAGGTGTTTCTTATCCATGTGTACAGATTCTTCTCTATAGGCCATATACCCATAAACTTGCATATAATAGCATACATCACCATGTGATCTCTGTGCACCTGCAGTGCAGGATCATTCAAAACCACCCGGGGTTTGATGGTTGACTTGGGTTTACAGGGTCCTGCTGCAGATTTGTACACATTTTCCCCACTGCTGTCCTCTAGTCTCTCCTCCCTTCTGACCGCCCGGTGAGTTTCTTCTTCTTCATCAGATTCGCTGCTTTCTGGTTCTTTTGAGTCTATCTTCTTTTTTCCGGCCTCCAAGGGTTTCCTGAATTCATTCAAACTCGTTTCCCTGCTTTTATTTGATACGACCTTATTGTAGAAGGGAGTGGAGCTCCCTCCTCCTGGCCCCTCCATTGTTACCAGCTCGCTCACACTCTACATCAAACTGACCAATTGAGGTGTTCACTTAGCTTCAATTATTTTTTTATTATTTCAAATCAATATCCCTGCTTTTATTTGATACGACCTTATTGTAGAAGGGAGTGGAGCTCCCTCCTCCTGGCCCCTCCATTGTTACCAGCTCGCTCACACTCTACATCAAACTAACCAATTGAGGTGTTCACTTAGCTTCAATTATTTTTTTATTATTTCAAATCAATATTTATTAAGAATATTTATTTATATAAC
>APFE030677574.1:24328-65275 GCA_000404065.3 Pinus taeda
ATATTAATATACGTTTTCAAAATATAAAAAAGAAAATCTATAACACAACGTTGAAACAGCTTTTTATTCTTGAGAGAATTATCTTTAACACGAAAATCTGGAAAACGAACTAGCTACTTTTTTTTTTTTAGAGAAAATTAATAACGATTTGCAACCATCACGATCACCTGGAATCGGTTTTAAATGTCAAATTTCAGGAATCCAAGATACAGAATTCGTAAAACATGACCGTTGTCTAAAGATAAAATCGAGAGGAAAAAACTGGGATGGAGCAGTGTATATATATGTTAGGATCCAGTTCAAAAACGTTTATTATGTTTCCTCTGCTTTTGTCTGGTCTCCTCCCATGCGGTGGTACACTGGTGTGCTGTGTTCTGATTGAATATGTGGAACGTTCCCTCTGTTTTTGTCTGTGTGTTTGTTCTTTGTCGAGTATGCGGATTTCTTGCATGTTTGTGCTGTCTTTTTGTTGTTTTTATATGTAGTTTGTTTATGAAATTAACCACCTAGAGCAACCCAGTGCAAAACAGAGAGGAGAACATTTCTGAAACATAGGTGTTTCGGTGAAACAAATTAGCCAGCACAATCTCCATTCAAAAAGATGGGCGAGGTGAGCGAGATCCGCGCTTCAGTTTTTTCATATTAATATGAGCAACCATTAGAATCTCTAATTTTTCCGGTTTTGGTTTCAGTAATTCATTTATTATTTCTAGATGTTTCTGCACTAATAGTTCTTTGTTGCTTTGTTTTTAATTTCTTGATTCCAGCTTCAAGGGCAGAGCACTAGATGCGAATAGCTGAGTGAATAACTACAGAGCCAGATTTTCAAGGTACTGTGGCATTTGTCGATTTGATTTCTTTGTGAACAATAATTGATTTATTTATGAACATCAATTCGCTAATTATTTTTTAAATTGCTTAATGTGCTTTGTTTGTTCATAGGTGCTGAGTACTCAGTATGGAGAGCTTCGTGTGCAAAGCATCGGGTGAGCACAATTGCCCTGAAACAATATCTTTCTCAGGGATCTTCCGGAAACTTATTGAACAGGTACTGCAGTTATCCTTTTCCCTATTAGATTTAGAATTTTTGTTGAACTTGGAAAAAACAAAGGTTCTTATAAATCTATGGTTAAATGAACATTAGGTTTGGAATTTGTATTGAACTTGAAAAAATCAACAACTCCTTAAAATTTTTGTTTAAGTGAATATAGAAGAACAAGTGTAAATATTAGGTATCATGATGTGAATTCTTCCTTAAATCAATTAATAAATCGAGTTAATTGTGTGAATCTTTTCTAAATCATTAGAATCCAAAGAGATTTGGTGAATAACTACAGAGCCAGATTTTCAAGGTACTGTGGCATTTGTCGATTTGATTTCTTTGTGAACAATAATTGATTTATTTATGAACATCAATTCGCTAATTATTTTTTAAATTGCTAATGTGCTTTGTTTGTTCATAGGTGCTGAGTATTCAGTATGGAGAGCTTCGTGTGCAAAGCATCGGGTGAGCACAATTGCCCTGAAACAATATCTTTCTCAGGGATCTTCTGGAAACTTATTGAACAGGTACTGCAGTTATCCTTTTCCCTATTAGATTTAGAATTTTTGTTGAACTTGGAAAAAACAAAGGTTCTTATAAATCTATGGTTAAATGAACATTAGGTTTGGAATTTGTATTGAACTTGAAAAAATCAACAACTCCTTAAAATTTTTGTTTAAGTGAATATAGAAGAACAAGTGTAAATATTAGGTATCATGATGTGAATTCTTCCTTAAATCAATTAATAAATCGAGTTAATTGTGTGAATCTTTTCTAAATCATTAGAATCCAAAGAGATTTGGAGGAGCCCTGAGCAAACAAACAATAAGTAAAAGAAAAAGCCGGGTTAAATGTTTTGAAATTCAAGAAACCCAGGTATCCGCGTTCCTGAATAAAATAAAATCCATTTCTATAGATTAGGTTAGGGCTATTTATCTAGAGTGCTCCATTTCTATAGATTAGGTTAGGGCTATTTATCTAGAGGCAGGAGCACGGGAAACACTTGGAAATTGTTTCTTGTGGTAGACTTAGTCTCGCTACTCACTAGATCGTTTGGGTTATTTGAATCAGAATTATAATCTTGCAACTCCCTAGGTCCCGAGGTTTTAGTCTGGAATTATGGACTTTGATTCACTGCATGATGAATGGAAAAGTATCAGAATCATAAATTTTTTAGTATATTTTATCATGTCGCAAGATGTAATTTGGGGAACCCTCTGAATTTTCTTTTAATCGAATCATTTTCTATTTATTGATGTATTTAGAGAAGTATCAAAATTTCATTTTCTTTTACTTGAATTGGTGTATTTATGTGAGGGTTTTCGGATATGGGAAGATACGATGATTTTGGACCTTTTTTTTCAGTGGAAGAGTGGTTTCTTATCCTGAAGCCATGGATCTTTGGTTTTGTTTCTTTTTTACCAATCTCTGTACAGTTCGGTAGCGGAAATTCATGTTTCTTTTAATTGACTACCACAGTTCCTTTATATAGAGTTCTGTCAGAAAACTTGTTCTTGCTCTGAGTGCTATTGAACTTTAGGTTCATCATTAAACTTTCTAGGTGGTAGGATTAAAATATTTATATGGACATCAATTTTTCGTCCGTAAGTCGAAGCGATGGTTGAGTAAGATTAAATTTACAACCAGTGATATCGGGTTCTGTTTCCTTTTCTAAGATTAAATTTACAACCAGTGATATCGGGTTCTGTTTCTTTTTCGAAATCCCTGTTCGTTTATGCAGGGGAGATTCGTGTTTCTGCTATTTGAATAGCTCAAACCTCTCTATAGTGCTTTGCAAGAGGATTTGCACTGAGCACTCGTGAACTTCAACCTCGGTTCCGCCATTAGATTTGCTAGGAGGTAGGGCTCTGCCATGGCAGAGGAAAATTTTTATGTGGAGCCGAGTCTGCAATCCGTCCGTCTAGGTTTTGATCTCTTGGACTCTAATTCATATATTTGTTTTAACAAATATCGGATGTGAGCTGAGAGTTGGAACGAATTATAAATTATATTTAATAGATTAAAGTTTGAATAAATAAATTAAAATTTACACTGGTTTAAATTTACTAGCTTAAAATAATATATGAATTTATAGGTTGTCGTCTATTGACTTGGAATGTAGGGTCTTATTCTAGCCATCATCACTAAACATGGTACATTAAAAAGTATTAAAATCGAGTCACTTTGCTGTAGTGAGTTAGTTTATTTATCTGACGTGGACAGTGGGGCTGGGCATCACTTATACTTCCAAAGTCTTTTTTTCGTAAGGAAATTATACTTTTACTCTCAATCCCACGTGGATGGTGGATCTATGTGATGCAGATATCAATTAACTATCCGATGTCGATGGTGGTGGCATGGTCACTACTTACACGTATTCAAAGTCATTTTTGCTCGCTGGAAAAATGCTTTTACTCCCATCTCACGTGGATGCCACTTGTCACATATCAATCAACGCTTTGACATGATATTTCTTTTTGTAAGATAGAATTATGAATTCGATGTGGCCACATGTTTATGGCCCTCCATACAAGTAATAATTAATTATTTTTAACATCAGCCAAAAGATCTCTGTTACACTGAATTTATTATTAAGAAAAAATAAAATTAAATAAAAAATGCAAGAATAAAATAGAAATTATTTTAACTTTTGCAAGGTTAAAATTAGATTAGCTAAGAGATTGCGTCTTTATTAAATGTTTGGCTAAATAGATTATTTCAAGATTTCGCTGTTAGCATATCTACATAATTTTTCTTGTTGTTTTTTAAAGCCTCGCATTCTAAAATGAAATGCTTTTCTGTTTTTAATTTTCTGGAAGAACAAAAAATGCATACTCTTTCCTCCCACACTTCTTTTTGCGTTTTCCAGTGCCTTGTTTCACAACAGAGTTGATAAATACTCCAATATAGTTCTTTTTTTTTCTTAGCTCCTTATTCCAAATAGACTAGCGAAACTTATCCATAACAAAAAAAATTCTCTTTAGTGTATATAAAACACCTGTTGAAACAAATACCAACAATATATATATATTAACTAATTATTTTTATTATTATTTAATTTAATTTATTATTTTAATGAAATTTGTTAACTATTTATTATTAATATTTAATTAATTTATTGTTATTATTATATTAATATAATTATCAATGTTTTGACATGATTTTTTCGCAGTAAAAATGGAATCATAAATACGATGTGGCAAGTATTCATCGTGCTCCCAGACTTCGGGCATGTTATTCCGTTAACTAGACCTTAGTGCGCTCCACTGGCTCTGCTCTCTAATTGGACTCTTGACTCTCTGTTTTGGTGCTCAGGTAATTGCCGCGGGGATGGGAGTTGTAATGAGTTTCGGCGGAAGGATGCGTGGAATTCTTGCTAGTGTGGACGGGCTCCTAAGCGATAAGCGCCTGTGTATTCGAGATTAATAATAAATTAATTTTAATATCTATTTCAAAAAAGTCAGTGAAATCGAATTTATCATTATAAATAAACAAAACACAAAATATATATATATATATATATATATATATATATATATATATATATATGTGGAATTATTCATTTAACTGGATTATAAAATTTATTGAAATGTACACACAAAAATTTATTGAAATGTATAAATTTTATTGTTTTTATGATTTACAAATTAAAGTTTACATATTCTATTATTTTATAGGAAATTAGAGTTTATCTTTATATATTATATAATTTTATTAATTTTATTATCTATTCATAATAATAATATTATTATATTTTTTATCTAATTATTATTATATTATTATTATTATTTATATTAAATATGTTTTTAAAATTAAAGTTGAAAGTTAAAATTAATAATATTTTATTAATTAAATATATTTTTAAATTAAAATTAATAGCGTGTTATTACATTTAAAAAAATATTAAGTAATTTTAGACAATTTAAAAAGATTTGTTTATATGTTTATAAATAACTAATATTTAAGTATTTGATCCATGTGATAGTAAGTAGTATTTAACTGGATGACGGATTGATATATTTATTTTATGAAATGTAGACATGGTGGTTAGTTGATGGTGCCTCCCTCCTGCCTCCGTGCCTAAAGTGTACATACATGTTCATCATAGTTAGTTTAATTATTCTTCCAACATAGATGTTAAATCTAGTAATGATGCGAACATGTTTAATAAATTAAAAATAGTTTGAGTGGATAGTTATTATCATCATTGTCAACAATATTTACTTATATATTTCAATAAATAAAAATACTTTATAGACATAACTAAACAATAAGTAATAGTTTAACAAAACAACTTTTGGTGCTTTTATTGTCTAACTTACAGAAGAAATGTCTTTTCTTTTCTTTTTTTAGAGCATTTTTCTAGTGCCAAAACACTTTTTAGGGGGTTGAATCCATTTGTGCATTCCAAAATGTATTTTAAACAACAAAAAATCACAATTTTGCTTGAGATTGCATTGTCGAATTCATGTGAAAAAGACTATTTCGGCTTAGTTGATTTTGTCCTAAATTTAATTAGAAATTAGGAAAATTGTAGCTTTAGGTTGTTGAGTCTAGAAAATCCAAGTGCCCTAGGATTTTTCTAAGACATTTGAATTTATCTACATTCAAAAACCCAATTTAAATAACAAAATCTTACGAAGAGTCATCATTTAATTCTTGTGAAAAGACCAAAGATTGTCTCGTTAAATTACACTAACAAACAATACTTTGTATACCTAATTTCATGTGGATAACCAATTGACTTGCTATTTATTTGATTTGGCATGAACAATAAACCATCCCAACTCATACTAGTTCAACACCGGTTTAAATTAGGTCTAAATAAAATAAAGTAGTATATAAAATAAAGTAAGTAATATATAAGGAAAAATAATTTGGTTAAATATTTGGTTTGACATTTATTAATTTACTCTATATATAACTAGCAATTGCATTGAGAGGTGCAAAGTAACGCTGAAAACTCAAGAAGCAAGGAACAAAATCGCAGGGGAAAATTTTGAAGTGTCGGCGATAAAAAATTGAAGTGCCTGAAGCCCCTAAGGAAATCAAATAAATCAATTACCTCTCCCTTTTGACTCTATACATCATATATATGTTGTGGTTGAAATTAAGATATACATAGAAAAGTTAGTTAAAATCCAAATTCAAATTTGGAAAGTTGGCACTCATTTTTTACTACCCCCTCCATCTAATTTTTAAATTTAGTACCAAAATTCCTTTGTTCTCTACTTTCCCTCTGGTTTTGATTTAATTAGTATCAAAATCCAGTCTCCTCCCTGCCCCTCACTCGTTCTAGTCCACAACCATCAATTTCAAATCCCAGGAGAGGAGGGAAAGAAAGACAAAATCAAGAAAATGTCTTTGGTTCGCAAGAAGAAGGAGCGAGGTGAATGCAGTGGGAAAACAATGGCAAATCGTCTTGCACCCTCTTCTCCTCTAATGACATTAGCCCTCTGCCATGTGAAACCCATCACAAGTTACCGCAAATCTGTGGAACTTAGCGGAGGCACAACCCAACAGAAGGAAAAGCGACCCAACACCAGAAAGGGGCCCTTGAAAGAGCCCTCCTCGCTCACATCCCGCAATGCCTCATGTGGCCGCGTATCTTCGGAAGAACCAAAGCCCTGGAGGACCCTCCAACAATCCCACCTGGGAAAAATGCAGACAACTCGTCAGGGAAAGGCCCTCTAGTATGAAATCAAGTAGAGTCGCAGAAGAAACAACGAAGAGTCCGCTAAGGAAGACGAAGAAACCAACCATGTGTCAAATTTGGATAGGTGCGAGGAGGACGAAATTTAAGCTCACCGATTCACTGTAGTGAACGATGTTTGCATAACGAAATCCCACAGAGAGAAATGCCTTTGGTGTAATTATAAATATTAATGTTTATTAAAATTGTTTCGAAACTAGATATTTTAAAAATAAATATACTTATAATTACACTCTTAGGCTTATATATGGAATAAAGCTTCTAGAATTTTAATTTAATTATTAAAAATTATTAGGTGGATGGTAGAGATTTAACCTCCACATAATATTTTAGAAAATTATTAGCAATGGTCACAAGTCAAACATTGAGATTTATCTCAAAAACATTTATACCCTTTTTGTTCTTTTAATTAAATTAATTAATTAAAAAAATGTTCATATAAGCATGTGTCATGTGAACATGAGTTATAGTTTTTTGGAAGTGACATTAGTAAGCCATGGTGTTGTACAAAACCCTACTTTTTGTTCTTTTAATTAAATTAATTAATTAAAAAAATGTTCATATAAGCATGTGTCATGTGAACATGAGTTATAGTTTTTTGAAAGTGACATAAATAAGCCATGGTGTTGTACGAAGCCCTATTCAGTTTCACTTTCTTTTAATTAGATCATTTTCTATTTAATTCTCTTTTAATTATTATTGTTTTTAATTTATGTAGAGTCTTTGGGTATCCCTATACATGATGATTTAGACATTTTATTTATTTATTTATTTATTTTTATCTAAGTGGTTGTGTATGATAAAACTTGTTATCTTTTTTAATTCTTTGTGGCCATACGCAATAGAGATTCCCGATCTTCTATCTGACTATCATAGAGCTCTATAAGAGCCCTATTTGTAATTTTTTCCCGAGAACTGGTGAACATAAATTCATCAGTTTTTCTAGATTCTTGATCGTCTTATTTGACTATATAACATATTAATGCCTCCCCAACTTACTATTATTCCTTGATTGTTTAGTAGGATTGTATTTTCCCTCTAGTATTAGGATACAACTAATGATTCAAGAGTGAATTCCTTGTCTTTGTTCTAGAGTTCCATATACTTGATGTAGTTCTATCTTTGTTATTTAGTGTTGTTTCTAATGAATTCTAATTGGGTAAGAGTCTATCTATTGGGTAATGGATTCTAATTGTTGTTTCTAATGAATTCTAAATGATCAATAAATGTGAGAAGTAAGGGTTTAAAGAAAAAAATTATGAGTTTTCTTATGTTTCCTATACAACTAAAAAAGATGGTCCATATATTTATTAGGTTGTTGTAAGGTCTTTCTCTAGAGATAATGACCAACCAGAATATATAAATATTTCCGGTAGAGTATCAACTGAAAATGTATTAGGAAAAGTGTTAAAAAATTGTCTTACTATATAAAAAGTGAAGATAAAATATGAATAGAGTAATCATCTGTTATTATGTATTAGCCATTGTAATGTTGTAAATGGGAAATGTAATTACTTGAGTTATCAACTACACAACCTTTATAGACTTGACGCGAGAGAGATATATTCGGTGAAGATAAGATATGATTAAGGAGAGTAATGGTCTATTATTATGCACTAGCCATTGTGATGTTGCAAATGGAGAATGTTGTTGACGCGGGAGCGATACATTGGGATAGAATTGCATATAATTTATATCGCTACCTGATGTAGGGATGATATTTAATGATGTTTGTAGTCAACGTTTGTGCTATGAAAAGCCAATGGAAATCTGATTACTGTTCGGTATTACGATTCGATTCCCTACCTTCCTCTATCGACTTTTAAACCATGCCTTGACTTCAAGTCCCACAAAGTGCTAGTTTCATTCGATGAGGATGATGCCTCAAAAAGGGAAAAGCCTAAGCGGGTGAATTACTATTGAAACACGGCAAAACTATCAATAAGGTGACGCGACATTTTATTCTTAACAGCGTGAATTTGGCAGAGCATCATGGCTTAAAATGGTCGAATCGAAGGCTTAAATTTTCAGGTGTCGACGGGCATACATGCATGGGAAATGACGACAATGCTGGAATGAAATGATATGAGATCACCGTAAATTAGGCAAATGGATGGTTCTTCAACCCGAATGGAAGAGATGCAGGGTAATCAGGGTAATCATTCGCCTTCAGTTCCACGTAGCATTGTCATAATGTTCAATATCCTAGCTCTCCATTTCTTGTGCGAGCGACTTCGTTCCAGCATTCAACTATAGCATCTAGTTCCAAGGTTCAGGTAGCCTTGTCATAATATCCTTGCTCTCATTTTCTTGAGCAACTGACATCGTACCTTCGAAATAAATTATAGACTGTAGTTCCGTATTCAATGATCATAGTTATGGGTTAGAAGAGTAATGGTTGTTTAGGATGTGATGTTCATTATTTCCATAATCTATCAAGGTGATATACCCTCTGCCTAAATTTTGCCAGTTGGAGTCTTAGGTTCACTGACTGAATCGATGAAATAAAGGGAATGGATGGGACTAGAGCTTCACATGGGGCGAAGCTTAACAGACCAGTGATAATAAGATACCCTTCTTGTAGCAAACTGTACATGTCTTATAGGTAACATTACCATTCTTTCACCAGTAGCAAGTTGAACCTAATTAAACAGAGTAGTAAAGTCATAGTAGAGCTTTCTCCATATTACAAAGATTAGAAGCTTCTAAATAGCTAGGATAATGTAACCAATTCAGTATCAGCTTCAATAAGAATGAATAGCAATGTTAAACATACTTCATTCGTACTAGTAGATATCAGTAATATAAATACCACTATTAATATAGGCTATAACTGTAACCGTCACCTACTGCACTCATTCAAGCTCCTGATGAGTCGTAAGAGCTTATACGTGCCGCTTGCTCATTGATTAGTACAAGTTGTCTTTCCAGGTGGTACAATTTCCACCGTCATAACATAAATATTTTCACTAATCTCTATGGTAGTTAGTTTTTGGTATTGTCTAATAATGATATGTTTCGAAGTTTTTTATGCCATAATCTTAGGAAACAATTTTTTTTCAAATTGTAATGGTTTGTTGTTTAAACTTTAAAATGTGTTTTTCTATATGTAAATGGATTTAGTGTCGTGAAAAACCCCCTAGAGCACTCTAATTATGCTGAGTTCGCAGCTCAAATTTATGATTCCAACCAATCCTTGCTGAATTTTGGGTAAATTTGACAAGAGAATATGCCCGGAAAAACTCCAAATGTAAAACAGTTAGTCTGTGGCTTAGTTTTTTGTACACTATAGGTTAAATTATTTAGAAAGTATAAGGATCGTACCTCAATCAAAGCAAATATTGCTTGTGTTGTAGTTTCTCGACATTTTCCAAAGCTTTTCAAAATTTTAGCTATAGAAAGAGTGATTAGGATTAGGTTTAGTGTGTAATTCCTCTTTGAAATCAATAATAGTGAAACTTAGATTCAAAAGAAACTTGTTGGCACTCAAAATCATTGTTTGTGTGAAACTATAAAGGCTTTTAATAACAACAACAAGATTCAAACGCATAATTGATTCATGTTCATGTGAATTTGAGAAGAAGTTTGGGTACATTTTGGGGTAGTAAATTGAGGGAGGACAAGAATAAGATTGTAGTGTGATCGCCATATTTTGGTAGAGAAACAATTTGGGGTATTTGATTTCTATTTTCCTACAAAATAAAATTTGGATTCTTGAGCTAGGATAGATGCCATATATTGCTATTTTGTTCAAAGTTAGTACATTGTAAGGTAAAATTTGAAGTGCGAGATGTAAGCCAACATTCATAGTATTTGTAATGTGCATATTACTATAGAAATCCTGTCTCCTTGGTTGTGGCAATTGAACCCGCATTATTGCCTTTGAAGAAGGCCTATTTCGTTGTTTATAAGAATCAAACTCACGAGCATGTTGTTGAAAGCCATGCAATTTTATTTAAACATAAAAGTGAAGAAACTCACTGGTTTACTTTTTATTTTTGATGGTTATATTTTTCTATATATATATATATATATTGTTTTTCTATTCTTAGGGCTTTTTGAATAATACAAAATAAGGACAATTGCAAAAATTAGTAAAAAGAGATGGTTGGCTGGTGGAATAAGAAGTGTGCCTTATTTCCACTAGGGCTATGGGGTCAAAACGATGCCCCTCTTCAATTGGTTGATCAATGCTTGTGGATTATGGTCGGAAGTTGAACCTTAGAAGTTAAATGAGCTTGTGCCTAATCAAGAACAAGTTATGAAACCAAACCCTACTAGAAAGGATTACACTTAGGGGAAATCATTCAACAAATAGCTCAACTATGATGCAAAATAAATTGAAAACCTTGGTGAGGAGCACTAGGTCATGGCCCAACGAGGGGAAACAAACTTTACCTTACACCAACAAGAGAGATGCTCGAGTAAAACCCTGGACACCCCTCAACAAGTGACAAAGTTTCCCTTCAAATTGATTTATCTAGTTAGTTTTTGTAGCATTCTTTAGTTATTCACAAATGGCCTTAAGAATTATGTGAAAACAACCAAGAAAGATAATTCATGGTGAACACCAAAGATTTCATGAAAATGTTTCACATTATGGAGAAATGATCTCAACAATTTATAACAAACTGCAAATGAGGGATATTTCTCTATTTACAGATTAGGATCTCAACATCTTTCCTCCTTTTGCTTGAAAAAAAACAAGTGACTTTTTATCCATAATATGCTTCAAAACTAAGTCAAACTACAAGTTATTTCATTAAATTACTTAAAATTCTCAAAATAAGTGAGTCGTCCCACCAATTAGTGGTTTGATTTGACCAAAGGAGGTCTGAATTGACCTAATGGTATTGCTACCACACAATTTTGTAGGGCCCTAGGGAAGGGAAACCTAGGGGACAACTACTAGACTAGGTGACAACAATGAGACAATGACCCACTGTCACCTTAGTCAAGGTCCCCTGCTTTTTAAGGACTTTTACCGATGGTAGTCGTCCAGGTAAGAAGGGAATCACTAGGAATGAATAGGTCAATGGTTTAAGTGTCAAGTGATTCCACTAAGCCCATTCAAGGAGAGATAGAATAGTGGTTCAATGCCTCAAAGAAGCTAAAGGCTACCCAAGAAAGACCAAGGTGGAGATCATGATTTAGGGCTTGAGATTTGCAATAATAATATGTATGCATAAGGTTAAGATTCCAGAAGATGAGGTGGGTCCTCTCAAGAAGCTTTGTGTGATGATTTGACACTTTGAAAAGGCTCTTTGCTCCTCTTGAGAGACCTAAGAAAGACTTGCGCTAGACCTAGGGTTTTATGAACAACATGGGAAGAAATACTTCCAACGAACTCACAGTCAAGGAAAGGGAGGAGGAAACATTTTTTTATGATTTATTTCACCGAATACAATGCTCATACAACCCTCAGGAAAGTCACGTATCCAAGGAAATACAAACTAGGTTTCCCTTCTAGGGCACACCTAGAGCACAAGAATTTATGGATGAAGCACTCTGAGAACTCGGCCAAAATTGGAGGTCCTCAAGACAAGACCTCAAGGAAATGTCTAGTTTGAATGAAATCCAAAAATTCCTCCTCTACAAGATTTTTCTTGATGCCCTATCTATCCAAGGAAAGAGGGGCCACAACATTGGGAGGAGAAAAGAAGGAAGATAGAGAAGTTGATCATCAAACAACTTAGGCCAGTGCTTTCTCCTTTGGGTTTATGGTGTCCTAGATGCATTAGATAAGCAAAATTTGTCTTCAAGAAGGCTAAAAGATAATGCCCTAGCTATTAAGAAATTACCAAATATGGGGTTTCATGAAGAAATTAACATTTTATCACTAGGAACATTCAATGCATGCTATACCATGAATAACATATGCAAGAGCCAACCAAATAGCTTTCAAAATGATCTTCAACAAAATTAGGGTACAATGGCATTTACTCTAGTTGCAACAATTGCATACATTAGATAATTTTCAAAGAAATATTTCATCAACAAGAGAAATTACAAACTAGTCATGCAATATATCCATCCATTTTCAAGAAGTAGCTCCAAGACAAGATCAAAAATCAACTCCAAATATCATAGTGCATCCAAGATACTCCAAAGCTTCGAAGAGAAAAAGTGTGAATTGCCTAAGAGGGAAAAAAATCCCAAGTGATGATGATGAGTTCTCACAAATGAGACTCACTTCTATTTATACAAGTCTCTATAAATCGAATTCGTCTAATGAGCCCTCATAAATGAGACTCACATCTATTTATATGAGTCTCTCTAAATAAATTTAACCTAATGAGCCCCCAAAATTATAAAATAATGTGCTAAAAACAAGTCTTGTTCACAAGCCAACCAATTAGTTGTCACAAGTTATGAAAAAGCCATACATATGCAAGTCGAGTTGATGATGTCATGATGATGTAGGGTTGTTGGAGGGCCATGTTGAGTCCTATAAGTGCCATGATGAGAGAGGAATCCAATAAAGATGAATTGGGTGATGGCCCCCAATTTTCCATGCAAGTCATCATGTGGTGCCCCATAGTGGGTTTGGGGCACAAATGGGTCTCTTGATGAAAGATAAGCTTGTAGACTACTCCAAATGAGGGCTCTAATGATGGTGCCTTCCCTCGTAAGTCTCAAAGGTGAGATAAAACTCCTCTGGGACTTGGATCAACTACACTGATCATACTGGTCCAAGTGCATCATCTTGTGAATAATGTGGGCAACGAACAATCTGTTGAAAGTGTTGAGAGTTCCCATGGCATGAAATGACAATTAAACACATGATGGAGTCCCATAGATCTCAACGCATCCACTGTAAATGTCAATATGATCCTCTGGTGAGCTTGGACCCTAGATAAATTGCACAACCCATGAAGAAACCACCTACCAATTACATATAAGATCCAATGCACTTCCTCACCATCAGGTACAAAAATCATTAGTGCATCCAAGTGAACCAAGCTTATTAATAAACGACACAAATGAGACTTCATAATGGGGCTTGAAGCATGTAATAGTGTTACCTCCCTAGGTAGGAGTAGCTAATAAACAACCCTATTAGGTGTTCCCAACCCCTAAGGACAAAGATAGGTCAAAGGTACATCCTTGAATTGATATGGGTCATGTGAGTAATGATGAGATGGATAGGGACACAAGGGTCTGAAGGCCAAATGCCATGGGTTCAAGGATGGTAATGATGAGGGATGTCCACATATTTAGGTGTATAGATGTAGGAGAGAGTAATTGTGGATACATGATCTACCCCGAACTTTGTCTTTCCACCCTTCTTCATTTTCCTTTTTCCTTTTCTTGATTTTTTTTTGTATTATTGTTCGGGGCTCCAGGAGATGAGAGCATGATGTAAGTACTTATTACTTATTTTTCCCTTAAGGGGTGGGGCAGTTTATCACCCACCAGGGGTTGGGACGTGCATGGGTTCCTTAATGATGTGGGGGCACTCATGGGGCGGTAGGAACCAACGTGATGGCCATAAAGAAGGGGTAGAGATCATGTTTGGCTTTTTCCCACGCGCTCATATAATGTCTCGACCATCTTTTGCATTTTATAATATTCTTTCCTTTTGTTTCTTGCTTGTGGCTTGACGAGGACTTACCATTGGCTTAGGGAGCGGAGATCAAATGGCACAATACATCGTCTACAATGGTGGCTGTCACGGGTTGTTGGTTGTTGGCTAAAGACAAACCATAGGAGAAAAAATCTCCTATGGGGTCACCCACTTTTGGTGGGTAATAGGTACAATGTTGCATGAAAGAATGGCTTCACATTCCTTGAAAAATTAACTTGAACTCTTAGGAAGTAAAAAATTTCACTTTGTTTGCACAATGTTGCTTGAATGAGGATGTTGGCCTTTCCAATGGCTAGTATAATACTATAATGTGGATTACCTCCCTTTGTTTGGTCCAAATATGATTCAAACCATACTTTTAGGCTCCTCCTTGCTTGATTTTGACTTGAAATGTCCCTTGGATTGCTTGGATACCTAAATGGCTTTCTCTTTTGCCTCAACATTCCTCCAACTTGACCTTTACTTGATCTAGTGGGTAGAAATGGTGGACAACACTCCTTGTCTTGGTCCATTTTCTTGCTTTTTGTGTGATTTAAGGCTTGAACTTTCTTGATCATGAGTTGTCCTTGTTCCATGATGTATCCTTGACTTGCTTTGACATTTTGCTGACTCAACACATTTACCATGTTACCTCTTTTAACCGCATGTCTACCATAAAAGGAGAAGTCACCCCATTTTGAAGGTTCCTCAGAGATGGAAAAGGGACTTTAAAAGGGGTGTTAATACTCAAGAGTTCCTTGACTTGGAGTTCACAAGAGATCATTTCACTTCCTTGGAGGATATGGGACACTGCCTCAGGGAGCCCATATGCATCACAAACAATGAGACTTCCATGAAGAATGATGGCCATGGCCAAAGAGGTGTGCATACATAGGGATATGGTTGATTTGGGGAACAAAGAGTGCATTGAGATAATGGAAAGTGAGGGGAAAAGTACAATAAGTGATCACCTCTAGGGTTACTCAACATGTGCTTTGGTAAATCATCAATCATAGTAGATCCACTACTTAATGCTCGCATATCACTGTAGGAGATAAGGATGCTGCATGATGCTTTCTTTCCCATACTTTTCTTCTTGTTTCCTCCATCAAATGTTGAATGCAAACCTTTCCTTCTAGTCCTAGCTTTTCTCTAGTGACTTGTGGATTATGCTAGCCTCATAAGGTTTCCATAATTAATATGCTCTACCAACTTGAGTGATGCTCTGTTTTGGGAGGGAACATTGCGAGAGAAACCTAGGCCTCATATGTTGAGGGTTTCTCAAAAAAATAGTAGCACCCCGATTTATACTTTTACTCACGAGCCCTTTCTCATTTATACTTTTTTACTTCCTAATCAACTTGGGGAAGACCTCCTCCTATATCCTCTCTCTTTGTTTATTTTGTTTGCCCCTCTCCTTGGTTACATCACCACTAATGGGTCTCTCGCGGTCATCTTCTCAGGTAGGGCCTGACCTGAGATGGCTTCTCCTTTGATGGGACCAATCACCATGCCTCATTTTTTCCTATTAGGGACTTTGGTCTTGGTTGTCGCATCCTATAGACTGTAGCTATGGGATCACATCTCCAACCATTGCCCCAATGCTTGCTTCCACTTGTCTATTGCATTCCCCAGTTCAACACTAACATTGTTACCATTTTCTTCTTTCCTTCACTATTTGTATTTCGGAGTTGTCAATTCTCACCTCTTTCATTTGCTATCTCAACTAGTGTTTCCACCTCTTACTTCTTGGCTTCAGTTTTTCATCTCTATTGTTGTCCCCTCTTGCGTATTTGGTTTAGTTTTTTGGTCTTGGCTTCAGTAACTTTGATCTCTTTATCCTCCACTCATTCATCCTTTCCTTTGCCGCCTTTGCTTCCTTCTCCTCTTCTCACCTTCACGCGCTTCTCAGCCTTCGTTAAGATTTGCTATTGTTATCGCCTCCTTGTATGTGGCAAGCCATTTACTTTTATGTTGCAGGTTGTATTACCACACAATTTAGTAGGCCCTATGGAGTGAAAGGCTAAGGGTCAAAGATCTAGACTAAGTGATAACAATGGGATAATATCCCACTGTCACTGCAACCAATGTCCCCTACTCTTTACAGAATTTCACCGATGGGAGGAGACCCGTAGATAAACAATCACCTTTAATTGATGTTCTAGGGTTTAAGGTACTAGGTGATGAGACATGAATTCTTAAGGGAAGCTCTATGTGATAATATGACACTTCAAAAGGGTTTTTTCTCCCTATTAGAGACCTCGAAAAAACTTGCACGGGATCTAGGGTTTTGTGAATTATCGTGGTTAAAATTACTCTAGAGATCAAGGCAAGGAGAAGAAAGGGCTTCTTATGATTTATTCCAATCAATACTAAGCTCATACAACCCTCGAAGAAGTCCTCAAGTCAAGGAAATGCAAACTATGGTTTCCCTTCTAGGGCACACCTTGGACCATAATTTTTATGGATGAAAGCACAAGGTATGCCTGTGAAACTTTGAGGACTTATCTCTAAAACCCTAATATTGAAGTGTATGATCTTGGAATCCACCCTTTCACTCTCTAGAGAATTTTTCTCTATGCCATAACCTAGCCGTCCAAGAAGAGGGGACTAGAACTTTGAGAGAAGAAAATATGGAGAAAGAAGGATTTGATCACGAAATGGTTTGGACCAGTGCCTTCTCCTTTGGGTTTATGGAGTCCTAGATGCTTCATATTTGCCATAATTGTCTTTAAGGAGGTCAAGAATTGATGTCCTAGCTACCAACCCTCAACAATTACCCCCTCAAAATTTATGGAGTTTTATGGGGAAAAACAAAATTTGATCCACTAGGAACATTCATCACATGTCATGCCATGAATAACATGTGCAATTTCCCACCAAATAAATTTCAAAATAAATCTTCAACAATAGGGCAAAATATAACATTAATATAGTTGCAACTATTCTGTACATTAGACATTTTTCAGTAATAAAACTTCAACAAGAGGCACTTACAAGATGACAATATGATATATCCATCAACAAATCAAGAGATAGCTCCAAAGAAAATCAAATTTCAGCTCCAAATATCAAAATTCATTCAATACATCCAATAGCTAATCGAAAGAAAAAGTCTGGATTTGCCAAGAAGGCTGAAATTCCCAAGTGTGATGATGATCCAATACAAATGAAGTTGATTTTTATTTATTTGAGACCTAGTAGGTCGAATTATTCGCTGAAGGCCCCTAACATTATAAAAATGTGCAAAATACATGCCTTGGTCACAAGCCGACCAAGTAGCTTTTACAAATTATGAAATAACTATCCAATTGCTAGTCGCATTGTTGATATCATGTTGATGTAGGGCTGTTGGAGGGCCATGTTGAGTCCTCTTGGTGACAAAGTGTAGGAGAGGGTTCCATAAATCATGAACAAGGGGATGGCTCCTTAGTCTCTATGCATGTCATCATGTGGTGCCCCAAAGTGAGTTTGGGGCACAAAAATTGGTCTCATAGAATAGCCTATGATGCTCCAATACTGAGGGCTTTGACATGTTGATTTTTGGTAGCATCAGATGTGCTCTAAGCCTAAAAATTTGTAGGGAGGCAGGGAGGCTATGACACATGCATTCTAGAATACCCAGAAATTGTTTTGGGAAATTCCACTCGGAGAAGATTTTATTAAAATAATTAATTATTTTTAATGGGTGCCTAAGTCTAAACTTAGGAAATTAAAATAATTAAAGGGTATTAATCAAAATGTGGGTGGAACTTCTAGAAGAAAGCAAGGATCAAGACAAAATTATCTGAGCCATTGATTAGAATCTAATATGGGTCGTTGATTCTCAATAGAAGGATTATAAGAAGAGGCTTGATGGGCATTTGGAAATCACATCCAGTGGGAAATCAAAGATTGAATTTCTGAAGAGAGCAACCTAGTTGTTGCTGGAGAGAAATTCTAAGTGATTTCTTGTAGTGAGGGGCAGGGATAGTTTCCGTTGGAGAATTTTCCTGATATGGGAATACTCAGCAAAGCAGGCAGAGGGAGATTTGGGAGAGTTAGCGCAGAGGCTATGCTAGGTAACATAGGCTGACGTAGAGCCTTGAGGAGATCCGCATTTTTGGTGGAGAGGTAGAGTTATGAAGCCAAAAGTCGGGTTATGAGACCTAGAGGAAAAAATCGAAGTCTCAGAGGCAAATTGATTAGCAGAAGGGGTGATGCTGTCCCTAGAAGCTGTGCTGCCGGGCCTACGTAGTGACTCTGTAGAGGCAACTGAGAGGTAGCAAGGGACAAGCCATTTTGTGGCTGGATCAGTCAGGATCACCAGTGATCGTGTGACGTATTTCTCACTAATCTTCTGTCAGTCATATTCTCTGTACTGGATATCCAACAAGGCATCCAAACATTGTATTCAAAAAACTGCTGCTTAATAATACAAACCCTCAGTTGTTGCACCGATTTTCCCACACTAGGTTTTTCCGGGGACATTTGTCCAAAAATAACTATGTAGATGTGTGTGATGTTTATTTCTCTCCTGTGTTATATTTACAATTTAGTTTCTACAGTTTTTATTTGTGTAGGCTGCAAAGGATTTAATTCGATATTTCTCGTAGCACACAACAAGTAAATTGTTTAATTGAATTAATAATTAGAAGAATTAACATCAGTTGCTGCAGTAGGAATCAGGTAACTGATTTTCCACATGGTATCAGAGCACATATCATGAGAAGAAGAGATCAGAAGCGGAAAGGAAGAGGAGTTCGAAATTACTGCAAGGGTAGCAATTTGAATCCCCAACAAGCAGCGCAGTCCTTGGGCCAAAAGGTCGAAGTTTAGAGGAGAAATCGATTTCTCCTAGTGAGTCAACAGAGAAATTCGATCTCTTGTAGCACACAAGTAGTAAATTGTTTAATTGAATTAATAATTAGAAGAATTAACATTAGTTGCTGCAGTAGGAATCAGGTAATCGATTCCACATGGTATCAGAGCACATATCATGAGAAGAAGAGATCAGAAGCGGAAAGGAAGAGAAGTTTGAAATTACTGCAATGGTAGCAATTTGAATCCCCAACAAGCAGCGCAGTCGTTGGGCCAAAAGGTCGAAGTTTTGATGAAGAAATCAATTTCTCCTAGTGAGTCAACAGAGAAATTCGATCTCCAGATCGAAGCTTTCGAGAGGTAGAAGGAAGCAACATATTTTTCCTTGCAGAGAAGATCTTCAGCTGGGACGCAAATATTTTGCAGTAGTTGCTAGCAAAATAGCGTCAGTGGGAGAGAGAGTTCTTCCTCATAGGACTTCCAACCAAGAAGTCTGAATTCTCATTTGCTGAGGAGCAAATCTACTAACCCCAACAAGGAGCGTGTAGACTAGCCCATCAGCAGTGTAGAGGATAGAGGAGGCAGTTCGACGTTTCATTGGAAGAGATAGAAAACCTCCTTTGGGCCTTGGATCAACTTCCATATAATGCTAAGTCGTCCAGGGCGCACTGGTCCAAGCGCATCATCTCGTGAATAAATTAGTGCAATAAGCAAACTGCTGAAAGTGTTGAGGGTGCCCATGGCATGGAATGATGCTCTACATATGATGGGAGTGCCATGGCTCTCAACGCTTCACCCGGGGGTGTCAATATGATCCTCTGGTGGACTCGGGCCCCACTTAAGTTACCCAACCCATGATGAAACCAATTGCCAATTATATATAATATCTAATGTGCATCCTCACAATTAGGTACAATAATTCATTGGTACATCTAAGTGAACCAAGCTTGCTTATCAAGGGCACATTTGAGACTTCATAGTGGGCTTCCTTTCCAAATTTAGTGTTACGTTCCTAGGTAGGAGCGGGTAATAAACAACCCTATTAGATATTCCCATTCCCCAAGGGGAAAGACAAGTCCCTGATACATCTTTTAATTGATAGGTGTCATGTGAATGATGATGAATGGATGGGGACATGGGGGTCTCAAGGCCAAATGTCATGGGTTCAGGGACGGCAATGATGATTATTTGGGTGTATATATATATATATATTATTTTATTTTATTAGGGATTTTTGAGTAATAAAAATTATGGACAATTGCAAAAATTAGTAAAAAGAGATTGTTGGTTGGTGGAATAAGGAGTGTGCCATATTTACACTAGGGATATGGGGTCAAATTGATGCCCCTCTTGAGTTGGTTGATCAATGCTTGTGGATTATGGTTGGAAGTGGAACCTTAGAAGTTAAATGAGCTCGCGCCTAATCAAGAACAAGTTATGAAAACAAACCCTACTAGAAAGGATTACACTTAGGGAAGATCCTTCGACAAATAGCTCAAGTATGATGCAAAATAAATTGAAGCCCGTAGTGAGGAGCACTAGGTCATGGCCCAACAAGGAGAAACAAACTTTACCTTACGCTAACAAGAGAGACACGCGAGTAAAACCGTGGACATCCCTCAACAAGTGACAAAGTTTCCCTTCAAATGGATTGATCTAGTTAGTTTTTGTAGTATTCTTTAGTTATCCACAAATGGCCTTAAGAAATATGTGAAATCAACCAAGAAAGATAATTCATGATGAACACCAAAGTTTTCATGAAAGTGTTTCACATTATGGAGAAATGATCTCAACAATTTATAATGATTTGTAAATGAGGGAGATTTCTCTATTTATAGATTAGGATCTCAACATTTTTCCTCGTTATGCTTGAAAATACAAGTGACTTTTCATCCACAATATGCTTCACGACTAAGTCAAACTACAATTTATTTCATTAAATTATTTAAAATTCTCAAAATAGGTGAGACGTCCCACCAATTGACGGTTTGATTTGACCAAAGGAGGTCTGAATTGTTAAAATTGGCAACTAGGGAAAAACTCCATGTGGGTCATCTTATTTATGGCAGTTGATATTTTTCTTGGATTCCTCTCATCGAGAGGTGTAGGATTGATCGAAAGATCATCTGATTTCGACATGTATTCATGGAGATATGAATTATTTGTGTTATGCGACAATTCGTCAAGGTCGGCCAACAACCAAATTGACCCCATCTATCCTCAATGTTTTACTATAAAAAGAGGTGGCTTGCAAGTCATTTGACACACACCTCTTGTAATCTCTTCCTCTCCACTTGTCTTTGGGTTTTGGTGGGAGGTGAGATCTTAAGATGGTATGCTGCCCTAAGAGTAGATGCCCTAGATGTTGTCATGGGAAAGAATGATCTACGCAGCCCTAAAGAAGATGCCCTAGCTCCTAACGTTGGCATGGAGATGAAGGCCTAACATAGTTATGAAGATAGGCTCTACGCTGCCCTAATGTAAAAGTCCTAACACAGTCAATTATACACTGCCAAAGGATGCTCCAAAAGAGCCCTAGCTGTGCACGCAGCTATGTCAAGGAGGGTATTGAAATGTAAGCCCTCATAAAAGAGCCTTACACTCAGCTGAAGAATAAGCCTAAATGCCCTAGCCGTTGGTCACAATTTGCTGTTACAAGAGACCCTCAAAATGCAGTAAAAGAGAGCCTTAATCTAATGTCTGAACAACTCCTAATGTCTGCTGTCATAATGGAGATTCTATCCACTGTATTGAGATCTATATGTTGGCCTAATGATAGGGAATACACAATCACCCTAACGTTGTCCTTGAGTGCCTAAAACACTGTGGCTGCAGTCAAGGGGGATGCATATACTTAAGCCTTCTATATGCTACTCATACAGTGCCCTAAGCCGCAGGAAGGAGGCCTAGAAGAGGCCCTAATCTCAGGCCTGAAGGAGCCTTAATTCGTTGTCACAAATATAGCTAACGTTGCAAATGAAGCCTAGCAGCGACAATGTTAATTACAACTGTTTGAAGGCATAGGTACATTGGGGGAAACTGTCTCTATATTAGAAGTCTGACGGTATCGCTGCCATTTAGGAAATTGGTAGCTAGTTGCTTTGCTAGGCTACAAACCATAACAAGCATCTAAAGCTGTTCCATGACAATATTGATGTATGCAGCATGTAGGTGATAGCATGATGGGTGCAACATAGTGATGAATGGGCAACATAATGCAGCGTGACAGTGGTGTAGCATAATGCAACATGACAGTGGTGTAGCATAGTGATGATGAATGGTGCAGCATAGTGCAACATGACAGTGGTGCAGCATAGTGATGATGAATGGTGCAACATAGTGCAACATGATAGTGGTGCAACACTGTGATGAATGGTGCAGCATGACAGTGGTGCAACATAGTGCAGCATGACAGTGGTGTAACATAGTGATGATTAATGGTGCAGCATGATGGGTGCATCACAGTGATGATTGGACGCAGTATGATGAGTGCAACATAGTGTAATGAAGTGCAACACAGTGATGGGTGTAGCACAGTGACGGGTACAACATGGTGATGGAATCATCTAGGTTCAAATTTGCTACCTCATGTGTCATCTTCCTAGAGAAGATCTTTGCTCTTATTTTGACAAGTCAAAATGTTGACTTCTAATGTATATGTACTATCTCTTTTTGATTTGGGGTAGCATCGGATGTGCTCTAGCCACGATAATTAGTGGAGATTCTAAACAGCTTGGGAGATATTAAAATAATTAATATTTTTAATGGAGTCCCTAAGTCTAAACTTAAGGAAAATAAAATATTAATGTAAATTAATATAAAACTGTGTAAGAATAGTCCAAAAGTCATGGATCAAGCCAAATCTAATCTTAGTCGTTTATTAGGGGACTTAATCTTGGTCGTTGATTTGTCAATGAGAAAAGTATAAGAGGAGGCTTGAGGGTCACTTGGAGAACACACCAAGAGATCAAGATTACGACTTTCTGGCGCTGGGTTTGCTGAGAAAGTTGAGAGAGTGATCAGAGTTGCAGCTAAGGGGTAGTGAATACAGAAGCAGAGAGGCAGGGATAACACCGGGAGGATTAGCACAGTAGCCGAAGAGGGACAAAAAACTAGCCAAGGGTTCACGCAGAGCCAGCCTGGAGCTGCGCAGTGCCTCAGAGGGCCAGGGTGAGTGACGCATAGGGCTAGAGGATTGATGCAGTGCCTCCAAAGGCTGACGCAGGCCAAGCCAGAGTGACACTGGGTTGACGTTGGGTTAACGCTGGGCCAGACAGAGTTGACGCAGTCCCTAGAGGCTGTCGTTGGGGTTTCGTGGGGCAGATTGGAGTTGTAGAGCTGTCAGAGTGTTTATTCGGGGTTTTAGCCGAAATATCTGCTTCCGAGTAGAGAGGTACTACTCCTGAGATTTTTCTCTGTTGGGTGAGCCTGATTTGGCACCCAGATTGTACTCTGAAACTGCTTAATAAATCAAACCCTCAGATAGCTGCATCGATTTTCCTGCATTGGATTTTTTTGGGGACATTAGTCCAAAAACAACGGTGTCACTTGTGTGCTTGTTTCTGTTTCCTTCAGTTGATGATCTGTAATGTGTTGAGCATGTACTTGTATTTATTTCCAGTATTTACACAGTAAATAACTTGTTAATTAACATAATAAGTAAGTAGGAATAAATCAGTAAAGTGCATGAAGGGTTTCTAACAGACTGCATCTATTGGATCACATCTCTAACCATTGACCCAATGCTTATAGACTGCATCTATTGGATCACATCTCTAACCATTGACCCAATGCTTATAGACTCATGATCATGTAGTATGTGTCACATACATTTATTAGTAAGTTTAGGATGTTTTGTAGTGGTCTTTATAATGTATGTACCTGGTAACTGCAAGAATTGGAGTGTGAAATGTAAGCCTAATGAGGCATGTGTGTCCCCGTAAAGTTCGTGGTAATCTTAAAACCACTTTGTAGTTTCAGGTTTGTGGTCAACTGGAAACCACTGTGTAGTGTTGGTTTGTGTTAAGCCAGAAACCACATGTCAAAGTGAAGTGGACAAGGATTCTTGTAGGCATGGTTTAGAGTCAATCGACAAAGCCCTTGGCATGGTTAAGGGTGAGCCAAGAAAACCCTAGGCCTAGTTAAGTTGGGTCTTTGGTCAGCCTTGATGATTGAATTGAGTGCCTTCGTGGCAGAGTTGAGCCTTCGTGGCTGTGTTGAGCCTTCATGGTTGAGGCCTTCGTGGTTGTGTTGAGCCGTGGTGGCTGAGAGCTCTTGTTGGCATGGTTGAGGGTACTCTGAACCCAAAGCATGATTATGGGTAATCTTATTAAACCCATGATGACGTTGGAGGGGGATTTGGAGGTACAAGTACATGTATGCAGTTGTAATGGTTGACAAAACCATGTATGTGGAGGGCATCCTAGTAGATCGGTGGTTGTAGTGGTTGGCACCCATGCATTCCAATGGATGGTTGCTCCTTTATATGGACATCAACATATTCTCTTGTAATGATTGACCACAACTAGTCTTTGCAGATTGATATCAAGACAAGTAGTCATTAAAGGGGTGTGTTGGAAAATGTAATTCCTACTTGTCTCCATTGTGATTGTTGTTGTATAAAAGAGTATGTTCCTATTATTTAGGAGTTGTTTCCTAGATTTGTGTGTGGTTGAGATATTCTCTTAACCAAGTGATTGTGAGTCCAAGATAGTTTCCCTATCTTGAGACAACCCTTCATATATTTATTTTTACCATTATTTGATTAATTATAATATAGATTTCCTTATGGAAATTTAACTCTAAGAAGAGTTGTACCTCTCAAGTTAGTTTGAAAAGGGTTTCCTTAAATCTCTACCAACCTAGCTTATGCTAGGAGGTGAATTCATAATGCATGTTAAATCCTAGAATGCTTATGCAAGATGATGAGTGAAATTATCTTGAGTTAAGATTGTTTATGTTACTTAAGTACTTAGTGTGAATCGTCTTATAGCAAGAGTACTTAACAATATTGAGATGGCAATCTTAAACAAGATAAATCCTAACAAATACAAGTACAAACTTCAATCAAATATTAATATACGAGATTCTTGACTAGTTCAAAGAAATCTAAAGCACTTGTCGAGTAATGATAATCCACAAGATGTAAAATGTCAATATTTCAACAATGTTCAATACCACTTAGGATAAACCAAACACCTCTTTTAAGATAATCAATGAAAAATTAGATGAAAATTGCTTAAGATGATCAACTGAGATGCCAAAGACTTAGAGCAATGATTCAATTTTATGCCAAACACAATGATGCCAGCTAGATTTCAAGTTTTAGATCAACTTATACCAATCGTAAGATCGGATCTTTAGAGCTCAAGTGTAGGAGTGCTTTAGGTGCTAAATTTAGAAAAATTTGCAGACTTCGAAAAAGACACGCAAATGTTAGATCTCAATAATCAAATCAACAATAGCACTTCTGAAAATTTCAGCACTTATTAGTGTTGTGATAACAATACAAAATTAGATTATAGAATTTGTCCAACACATGAAGCATAAACTTTCCAATGGTCATATTTTCTAGTCAAATTTACCCAAAATTCGGCAAGGATTGGTTGGAATCACAAATTTGAGTTGCGAACTCAACGTAATTAGAGTGCTCCAGGGGTTTTTCACGGCACTAAATCCATTTACACATAGAAAAACACATTTTAAAGTTTAAACAACAATCAATTACAATTTAACAAAAAATTGCTTCCTAAGATTCTGGAATAAAAAACTCCAAAACATATAATTATTAGACAATACCAAAAACTGACTACCATAGAGATTAGTGAAAATATTTATGTTATGACAATGGAAATTGTACCACTTGGAAAGACAACTTGTACTAATCAATGAGCAAGCAGCACATATAAGCTCTTATGACTAATCAGGAGCTTGAATGAGTGCAGTAGGTGACGATTACAGTTATAGCCTATATTAATAATGGTATTTATATCACTGATATCTACTAGTACAAATGAAGTATGTTTAACATTGCTATTCACTCTTATTGAAGCTGGTACTGAATTGGTTACACTATACTAGCTATTTAGAAGCTTATGATCTCTATAATATGGAGAGAGCTCTACTATGACTTTACTACTTTGTTTAATTAGGTTCAACTTGCTACTGGTGAAAGAATGGTACTGTTACTTATAAGACGTGCAGTTTGCTACAAGAAGGGTATCTTATTATCACTGGTCTCTTAAGCTCCGCCCCATGTGAAGCTCTAGTCCCATCGATTCCCTTTATTTCATTGATTCGGTCAGTGAACCTAAGACTCCAACTGGCAAAATTTAGGCAGAGGATATATCACCTTGATAGATTATGGAAATAACGAACATCACAATCCTAAACAACAACCATTACTGTTCTAACCCCATAACTATGATCATTGAATACGGAACTACAGCGTATAATCTCACTAGTATTTAGTATGTTGATAATTTATTTCGAAGGTACGAGGTCGGTTGCTCAAGAAAAAGAGAGCAAGGATATTATGACAAGGCTACTTGGAACCCTGGAACTAGATGTTATAGGCAAATGCTGGAACGAAGTCGATCGCACAAGAAATGGAGAGCTAGGATATTGAACATTATGACAATGCTACCTGGAACTGACGGCGAATGATTACCCTGCATCTCTTCCATTCGGGTTGAAGAACCCTCCATTTGCCTAATTTACGATAATCTCAGATCATTTCATTCCAGCATTCTGGTCGTTTCCCATGCATGTAAGCCCGTCGGCACCGGAAAATTTAAGCCTTCGATTCGACTATTTTAAGCCAGGATGCTCTGCCATATTCACTCTGTTAAGAATAAAATGTCGTGCCACCTTATTGATATTTTTTCCATGTCTCAATAGTAATTCACCCGCTTAGGCTTTTTTCCTGTTGAGGCACCACTCTCATTGAATGAAACTAGCACTTTGTGGGACCTGAAGTAAAGGCATGATTTAAAAGTCGATAGAGGAAGGTAGAGAATCGAATCGTAATACCGAAGAGTAATCAAATTTCCATTGGCTTTTCATAGCACAAACCTTGACTACAAACAACATCAAATATTATCCCTACGATAGAGGAAGGTAGAGAATCGAATCGTAATATCGAAGAGTAATCAGATTTCCATTGGCTTTTCATAGCACAAACCTTGACTACAAACAACATCAAATATTATCCCTATATTTGTAGGCCACATCAGGTAGATAGATATTATATGCAATTCTATCCCAATGTATCGCTCGCGCGTCACGTTTATAAAGGTTGAGTAGTAGATAACCCAAACAACATTCCCCATTTACAACATTACAATGGCTAATGCATAATAATAGACAATTACTCTCCTTAATTATATCTTATCTTCACCGAATATATCTCTCTCACGTCAAGTCTATAAAGGTTGCGTAGTAGATAACTCATATAATTACATTCCCCATTTACAACATTACAATGGCTAATACCTAGTAATAGACGATTATTCTTTTTATTCGTATTTTATCTTTACCCTTTATATAGTAAGACATTTTTTTATAGTTTTTTTATATAGTAAGACATTTTTTTATAGTTTTTATAATATATTTTGAGATGATACTCTATCGGAAATCCCTATATATTATGGTTGGTCATCATTTTTAGAGAAAGGACTCACAATAATCTAACAAATATATGGACCAATTTTTTTAGTTGAATAGGAAACACAAGGAAACTCATAAATTTTTTTCAAACCTTTACTTCTCACATTTATTGATCATTTAGAATTCATTAGAAACAACAACTAGAATCCATTACTCAATAGATAGACTTTTACTTAGCGAAACAACACTAAATAACAAAGATAGAACTACATCAAGTATATAGAACTATAGAACGAAGACAAAGAATCCACTCTTGAATCATTAGTTGTATCCTAATACTAGAAGGAAGATAGAATCTTACTAAACAATCAAGTAATAATAGTAAGTTGGGGGGCATTAATATGTTAGATAGTCAAATAAGACAATCAAGAATCTAGAAAAACTGATGAATTCATGTTCATTAGTGGAAAAAATCACTGATAGGGCTCTTATAGAGCTCTATGATAGTCGGATACAAGATCAGGAATCTCTTTTGTGTATGACCACAAAAAAATTAAAAAAGATATCAAGTTTTATCTTACACAACCACTTGGATAAAAAAGATTGTCTAAATCATCATGTATAGGGATACCCAAAAACTCTACATAAATTAAAAATAATAATTAAAAGAGATTTAAATAGAAAATGATCTAATTAAAGGAAAGTGAAACTAAATAGGGTTTAGTACAACACCATGGCTTACTAATGCCACATGTCCAAAAAACTCTAACTCATGTTCACATGACACAAGCTCATATGAACATTTTTTTAATTAATTAATTTAATTAAAAGAACAAAAATGGTATAACTGCTTTTGAGATAAATCTCAATATTTGATTTGTGACCACTGTTAAGAATATTCTACAATATTATATGGAGGTTAAATCCATACCATCCACCTAATAATTTTTAATAATTAAATTAAAATTCTAGAAGCTTTATTTCATATACAAGCCTAAGAGTGTAATTATAAGTATATTTACTTTTAAAATATCTAGTTTTGAAACAATTTCAATAAACATTAATATTTATAATTATGTCGAAGGCATTTCTCTCTACGGGTTTTTGTTATGCAAACACCATTCACTATAGCGAATCAATGAGCATAAATTTCATCCTCCTCGCACCTATCCAAATTTGACACTTGGTTGGTTTCTTCTTCTTCCTTTGTGGACTCTTCATTATTTCTTCTGTGGCTCTGCTTGATTTCATACTGGAGGGTCTTTCCCTAACGAGTTGTCTGCATTTTTCCCTAGTGGGATTGTTAGAGGGTCCTCCTGGGCTTTGGTTCTTCCGGAGATACCGCGGCCTCATGAGGCACTGCGGGATGTGAGAGAGGAGGGCTCTTTCAAGGGCCCCTTTTTGGTGTTGGGCAAGTTTTCTTTCTGTTGGTTTGTGACTCCGCTGAATTCCACAGATTTGCAATGACGTTTGATGGGTTTCACGTGGTAGAGGGCTAATGTCGTTGGGGGAGAAGAGGGTGCAGTACGATTTGCCATTACTTTCCCACTGCAGTCACCTCGCTCCTTCTTCTTGCGGACCAAAGACATTTTCTTGGTTTTGTCTTTCTTTCCCTCCTCTCCTGGGATTTGAAATGGATGGTTGTGGACTGGAACAGGTGAGGGGCAGGGAGGAAACTGGATTTTGATACTAATTAAATCAAAACCAGAGGGGAAGTCGAGAACAAATAAATTTTGGTACTAAATTTAAAAATTAGACGGAGGGGGATACTAAATTTAAAAATTTTGACGGAGGGGGAAGTAAAAAATGAGTGCCATATTTCCAAATTTGAATTTGGATTTTAACTAACTTTCTTATGTATATCTCCATTTCAATCACGACATATATACAATGTATAAAGTCAAAAGGGAGAGGTAACTAATTTATTTGATTTCCTTAGGGGCTTCAGGCACTTCAATTTTTTCTGGCTGACACTTCAAAATTTTCCCCTGTATTTTTGTTCCTTGCTTCTTGAGCTTGCGGTGTTACTTTGCACATCTCGATGCAATTGCTAGTTGTATATAGAATAAATTAATAAATGTCAAACCAAATATTTAACCAAATTATTTTTCTTTATATGCTACTTACTTTGTTTTATATACTACTTTATTTTATTTAGACCTAATTTAAATTGGTGTTGAACTAGTATGGGTTTATATGGTTTATTGTTCATACCAAATCAAATAAATAAAGCAAGTTGATTGGTTATCCACATGAAATTAGGTATACAAAGTATTGCTTGTTAGTGTAATTTAATGAGACAATCTTTGGCCTTTTCACAAGAATTAAATGATGATTCTAGGTAAGATTTTGTTATTTAAATTGGGTTTTTGAATGTACAAATAAACTCAAATGTCTTAGAAAAATCCTAGCGCACTTGGATTGTGTAGACTCAACAACCTAAAGCTACAATTTTCCTATTTTCTAATTAAATTTAGAACAAAATCAACAAAGACGAAATAGTCTTTTTCACATGAATTCGACAATACAATTTCATGTAAGATTGTGATTTTTTGTTGTTTAAAATACATTTTCGAATGCATAAATGGATTCAACACCCTTAAAAAGCCTTATGGCACTAGAAAATGCTCTAAAAAAAGAAAAAGAAAAGACATTTCTTCCATAAGTTAGACAATAAAAGCACCAAAAGTTGTTTTGTTAAACTATTGCTTATTGTTTAGTTATGTCT
The DNA here is from genome assembly GCA_000404065.3 of Pinus taeda. Lineage (NCBI taxonomy): Eukaryota > Viridiplantae > Streptophyta > Pinopsida > Pinales > Pinaceae > Pinus > Pinus taeda. The sequence goes on from APFE030677574.1 coordinate 54,786, forward strand.
ATAAATTATTTTTTATTTATTGAAATATATAAGTAAATATGTTGATAATGATGATAATAACTATCCACTCAAACTATTTTTTATTTATTAAACATGTTTGCATCATGACTAGATTTAACATCTATGTTGGACGAATAATTAAATTAACTATGATGAACATGTGTGTACACTTCCGTAAACTTAACATCTATGTTGGAAGAATAATTAAATTAACTATGATGAACATGTATGTGCAGACGAAGGCACCACCAATCCTAAATAAACTAACCACCATGTCTACATTTCATAAAATAAATATACCAATCCATCATCCATGTTAAATACTACTTACTATCACATGATCAAATACTTAGCTTTAATTATAAAACCCCATACTTAGATGAAAACTATATAATTGGTTTACTTGAAAATAACATTGCTACTAACTCATACAAATTGATTAAGCCTATGAGTTAAAAACATGTGGAGGAAGAGTATGTACACCTCTCTCTTTCATAAAAGAATATATAGATTTATCAATCATGTTAAATATTAGTTATTTATAAGTTTATTTATAAATCTATCAAAAATTCTTTTTAAATTGTCTAAAATTACTTAAATATTTTTGAAATAAATAACACATGTATTTTAAACTTAAACTTTATTTCAAAACTATTTAATTAAAATAAAATCAATATTATTAATTTAAATTCAACTTAACTTAAAAAATATTAAATTAATAATAATAATATAAATTAGATAAAATAAATAAATTATAATATTATTATTTAATGCATAATAATAAAATTATAGTAATAAAAAAAATAAGCTCTCATTTCTAAAATAATAGAATGTTTACTAATTTGTAAATCATGAAAACAATAAATTATAATTTCAATAATTTAGTAATCCCGTAAATGAATAATTCATATATCTAATTATTTTAGTAACCAATAAAAGGAATAAATTCCATATATCTATATTATTTATTTGTGTTTTGTTATTTATAATAATAAATTCAATATAACTGATTTTTTTGGAATATATATTAAAATTAATTCATTATTACTGTCGAATCCACAAGTTTATGCCTTAGGAATTCCGGGCCGCCTTCCGCCCAAACTCATTACGACTCCCATCCCCCTAGCAATTACCCGAGCACCAAAACAAAGACTTAAGAGTCCAATTAGAGAGAGGAGACGAGTGGAGCGCACCAAGGTGTAGTTACAATGAATACTTGCCCCATCATATTCATGATTCCATTTTCATTGGAAAAAATTCATGTCAAAGAATTGATTATTTATTATTAATAATGATATTATTAAATTAATATAATAATAAAAAATTAAATAAATAATATAAAATTAATTAGTAAATTTTATATAAGTGGTATTTATTTGAACACTACTTTTATAAATAACAAAGAGATAAAAGTTTTTGTTATGAATAAGTTTCATAAGTTTATTTGCGATAAAGAGCTAGGAAGAAAGAAAAAATACTATACTGAAAAATTTAATCCTATTTATAGTCATCAACCAAAAGCATACATAGAGGCCAATATCTTTTGGAGAGCCAAAATTCTTATTGCTCAGTTAAAAACTCATTATTATCAACTTAAATATCATCAACTATGTTGTGAGAGTTATGCAGATATGCTGGCAGCTAGCTCTTGGGATAATCTATTTAGCCAAGGGTTTGCCCAGAAACTAAGAGCAATTATTGTGAAGCTTCACAGAAAAGAAGTGAATACACGATCTTTTGGTTAATGTTAAAAATAATTAATTATTACAAGTATGGGAGGCAATAAACATGTAGCCACTATAGACCTAGGCTAGGTGCAACAGCCTGCAAGCCTCACACAATAGCAATTAACTTATGCCTCAACAAGAGCCATTTAAAATGAATACATGATCTTTTGGTTAATGTTAAAAATAATTAATTATTACAAGTATGGAAGGCAATAAACATGCTATAAACCTAGGCTAGGTGCAACAACGTGCAAGCCGCACACAATAGCAATTAACTTATGCATCAACAAGAGCCATTTAAACGGAATACATGATCTTTTGGTTAATGTTAAGCCATTTAAACTGAATACATGATCTTTTGGTTAATGTTAAAAATAATTAATTATTACAAGTATGGAAGGCTGTTAAAAATAATTAATTATTACAAGTATGGATGGTTAATGTTAAAAATAATCAATTATTACAAGTATAGAAGGCAATAAACATGTAGCCACTATAGACCTAGGTTAGGTGCAACAGCCTGCAAGCCGCACACAATAGCAATTAACTTATGCCTCAACAAGAGCCATTTAAATTGAATACATGATATTTTGGTTAATGTTAAAAATAATTAATTATTACAAGTATGGAAGGCAATAAACATGTTGCCACTATAAAACTAGGCTAGGTGCAACAGCGTGCAAGCCGCAGACAATAGCAATTAACTTATGCCTCAACAAGCCTCAACAAGAGCCATTTAAACTGAATACATGATCTTTTGGTTAATGTTAAAAATAATTAATTATTACAAGTATGGAAGGCAATAAACATGTCGCCACTATAAACCTAGGCTAGGTGCAACAGCGTGCAAGCCGCACACAATAGCAATTAACTTATGCCTCAACAAGAGCCATTTAAACGGAATACATGATCTTTTGGTTAATGTTAAGCCATTTAAACTGAATACATGATCTTTTGGTTAATGTTAAAATAATTAATTATTACAAGTATGGAAGGCTGTTAAAAATAATTAATTATTACAAGTATGGAAGGCAATAAACATGTAGCCACTATAAACCTAGGCTAGGAGCAATTAACTTAGGTTAGGTGCAAAACTTATGCCTCAAGGCCGAGAGGTCCGCTCTGGGGTCACCTACTCTTCTAGCCAAGACACAACAGACCATATACTCATTTAAACGGAATACATGATCTTTTGGTTAATGTTAAGCCATTTAAACGGAATACATGATCTTTTGGTTAATGTTAAGCCATTTAAACTGAATACATGATCTTTTGGTTAATGTTAAAATAATTAATACAAGTATGGAATGCAATAAACATGTCGCCACTATAAACCTAGGCTAGGTGCAAAACTTATACCTCAAGGAGAGGTCCGCTCTGGGGTCACCTACTCTTCTAGCCAAGACACAACAGACCATATACTCATTTAAACGGAATACATGATCTTTTGGTTAATGTTAAGCCATTTAAACTGAATACATGATCTTTTGGTTAATGTTAAAATAATTAATTATTACACTCATTTAAACGGAATACATGATCTTTTGGTTAATGTTAAGCCATTTAAACTCAATACATGATCTTTTGGTTAATGTTAAAATAATTAATTATTACAAGTATGGAAGGCTGTTAAAAATAATTAATTATTACAAGTATGGAAGGCAATAAACATGTCGCCACTATAAACCTAGTCTAGGTGCAAAACTTATGCCTCAAGGCCGAGAGGTCCGCACTGGGGTCACCTACTCTTCTAGCCAAGACACATCAGACCATATACTCAATGAGATTTAAACCTTTATCTCGTGGGTTTCACCCAGTGAAACTTACCAGTTAAACCCCATATCATTGTATAAAATGTTAATTGATATGTGAAAAGTAAGAGTAAAAGCATATTTTCCTCTTGAAAAAATACCTTCGAAAAGTGTAAGTAGTGACCACGCCACCGCCATCCACATCAGATAATTAATTGATGTCTACATTGCATTGATCCACCATCCACATGAAATTGAAAATAAAAGCATATTTTCCTTAGAAAAAAGACTTTGAACAAGTGTAAGTGGTGCCCAGACCCCATTGTCCATAATAAATAAAGTGACTCACAAAATAGACCTTGTTACCCTACATCAAAGTAAGTCGATTTTCGTACTTTCAATATACCATTTTTAGGGATGCTGCCTAAAATGCGACCCTGCATTCCAAGTCAATAGACGACAACCCATAAATTCATATATTATATTAAGCTTAGTTTAATTTAAACCCGTGTAAATTTTAATTTATTTATTCGAACTTTAATCTATTAAATATAAATCGTTCCAACTCTCAGTGCACTGTCGATATTTTTTAAAACAAATATATGGATTAGAGTCCAAGAGATCAGAACCCAGACGGACGGACCACAAACTCGGCTCCACATAAAAATTTCTTTCTGCATGGCAGAACCCTACCTCCTAGCAAATGTAATGGCGAAATCGAGGTTGAAGTTCACCAGTGCTCAGTGCAAATCCCCTTTCTGCCACAGCAGAACCCTACCTCCTAGCAAATCTAATGGCGGAACCGAGGTTGAAGTTCACAAGTGCTCAGTGCAAATCCTCTTTCTGCCACGGCAGAACCCTACCTCCTAGCAAATCTAATGGTGGAACCGAGGTTGAAGTTCACCGGTGCTCAGTGCAAATCCTCTTGCAAAGCACTATAGAGAGGTTTGAGTTATTCAAATAGCAGAAACAAGAATGCCCGCTTCATAAACGAACAGGGATTTGGAAAAGGAAACAGAACCCAATATCACTAGTTGTAACTTTAATCTTACTCAAACATCACTTCAACTTACAGACGAAAAATTGAAGTCCATATAAGTATTTTAATCATACCTCCTAGAAAGTTTAATGATGAACCTAAAGTTCAATAGCACTGAGAGCAAGAACAAGTCTCCTGACAAAACTCTATATAAAGGAACTATGGTACTCAATTAAAGAGAAACATGAATTTCCACTACCGAACTGTACAGAGAATCGGAAAAAGAAGCAAAAGCAGGGATCCATGGTTTCAGGGTAAGAAACCACTCTTCGACTGAAAAAATGTCCAAAATCATCGTATCTTCCCATATCCAAAAACCCTCACATAAATACACCAATTCAAGTAAAAGAAAATGAAACTCGGATACTTCTCTAAATACATCAATAAATAGAAAATGATTCGATTAAAAGGAAATGAAAATTCAGATGCTTCCCCAAACTACATCTAGCGGCATGATAAAATATACTAAAGAATTTATGATTCTGATACTTTTACATTCATCGTGCAGTGAATCAAAGTCCTAACCTAATCTATAGAAATGGATTTTATTTTATTCATGAACTCGGATACCTGGGTCTCTTGAATTTCAAAACATTTAACCCGGCCTTTTTTCTACTTATTGTTTGTTTGTTCAGGCCTCCTCCAAATCTCTTTGGAATCTAATGATTTAGAAAAGAATCACACAATAAACTTAAAGTCGATTTATTAATTGATTTCAGGAAGAATTCACATCATGATACCTAATATTTATCCCTGTTCCTCTATATTCGCCTAACCAAAAATTTAGAGTTGTTGATTTTTTCAAGTTCAACACAAATTCCAAATCTAATGTTCATTTAACCAGAGATTTATAATAGCCTCTGTTTTTTTAAAGTTCAACAAAAATTCTAAATCTAATAGGCAAAAGGATAATTGCAGTACCCGTTCAATAAGTCTCGGGAAGATACCTCAGAAAGATATTGTTTCAGAGCAACTGTGATCACCCGATGCTTTGCACACGAAGCTCTCCATACCGAATACTCAGCACCTATGAACAAACAAAGCACCTTAGCAATTTAAAAAATGATTACTGAATTGTTGTTCACAAATTAATCAATTATTGTTCAAAAGAAATCAAATCGTCAAACGCCACAGTACCTTGAAAATCTGGCTTTGTAGTATTATTCACTCAGCGATTCGCACTTAGTGCTCTGCCCTTGAAGCTGGAATCAAAGAAATTAAAAACAAACCAACAAAGAACTATTGGTGCAGAAACATCTAGAAATAATAAATGAATTACTGAAACCAAAACCGGAAAAATTAGAGATTCTAATGGTTGCCCGTGTTAATATGAAAAAATTGAAGCACGGATCTCCCTTACCTCGTCCATCCTTTTGAATGGAGATTGCTGGCTTTGTTTCACCGAAACACCTATGTTTCAGAAATGTTATCATCTCTGTTTTGCACTGGCTCGCTCTAGGTGGTTAATTTCATAAACAAACTACATACAAAAAAACAAAGAGACAACACAAACATGCAAGAAATCCGCATACTCAACGAAGAACACACAGACAAAAACAAAGGGAGCGTTCCACATATTCAATCAGAACACACCACACCAGTCTACCACCGCATGGGAGGCGATCAGACAAAAGCAGAGGAAGCATAATAAACGTTTTTGAATTGGATCCTAACATATATATACACTGCTCCATCCCATCTTTTCCCTCTCGATTTTATCTTTACACAACGGTCATGTTTTACTAATTCTGGATCTTGGAGATTAGATTCTTGAAATTTGACATAAAAAACCGATTCCAGGTCATCGTGATTGCTGCACATCGTTATTAATTTTCTAAAATAAAAGCAACCATAAAAAGCTAGTTCGTTTTCCAGATTTTCGCGTTAGTCTCAAGTCAATTATATCAATATGAAAAAGCTAGATCATTTTCAAGATGTCTCCAGTTATTATATTAATGATAATATTAAAATCTCATCAATAATAAAAAGCTAGACCGTTTTCAAGATGTCTTGAGATATTATATTAATGATACTATTAAAATCTCATCAAAGATGTGAGTTTCAAAGTTGTGTTATAGATTTTCTTTCTTTCTTTTTTGAAAACGTATATTAATATTCTTTATAGACTCACTTTGATAGACCAGGCAGAAAGCCCTACTGATACTGAGTGAATTTGGTGCAACAGGAGGAGCCAAATTTGGTGCTGGCTCCTCCTGTTGCACCAAATTCACTAGAACTTGAAACCAAACGATGAAGACCCATATGTACTTATTGGGGTCCAAGCCCACCCCCAAATGCTCCTTACCGTGAACATCATTGCCCACATTGCCTTCCCAGGCCTTCACCTGCCACATCAATGCAGCCATGGAAGCACCTGGAGGTAAGCGCTGTACTTTTGACATTGGCAGGCCGCAGATGAACCCATGAATGCATATTATAACCCAAGACCACCACTATGTTCTCCTCAAGACCCGCCAAAACTGTAAGTAAAGCGGGCTGTGGCTAAGTTGTTAAAACTTAAACCAAAGCACTTTCAGTACTTAAACCGAAGTTCCAAAAGGCATGTTGTCGTGTGAATGCAACCAATGGAATTAAGTAGTGCATCCACACGGACGGATAACAATTGCATCCCAGACCAGGCAGAAAGCCCTACTGATACTGAGTGAATTTGGTGCTGGCTCCTCCTGTTGCTGGCTCCTCCTGTTGCACCAAATTCACTCGGTATCAGTAGGGCTTTCTGCCTGGTCTGGGATGCAATTGTTATCCGTTCGTGTGGAAGCACTAATTAATTCCATTGGTTGCATTCACACGACAACATGCCTTCGGGGGCTTTGGAACTTCGGTTTAAGTACTGAAAGTGCTTTGGTTTAAGTTTTAACAACTTAGCCACAGCCAGCTTTACTTACAGTTTTGGCGGGTCTTGAGGAGGACATAGTGGTGGTCTTGGGTTATAATATGCATTCATGGGTTCATCTGCGGCCTGCCAATGTCAAAAGTACAGCGCTTACCTCCAGGTGCTTCCATGGCTGCATTGATGTGGCAGGGGAAGGCCTGGGAAGGCAATGTGGGCAATGATGTTCACGGTAAGGAGCATTTGGGGGTGGGCTTGGGCCCCAATAAGTACATATGGTTCTTCATTGTTTGGTTTCAAGTTCTAGTCTCATGGGAATGAACTTGACCATCAATGGTGAGAAACTCCTCACTCGGCCCTATTTTTTCTTATACATGCAAACACTTTTGTTTGATCTGTTGGGAGCTATGAACCCACCATACTAATACCCACTTTAACATGGGAGAGAGAGATTTGAACCTTGCACTTCTCCACTGCACAAGAGCAATGACTTTACAAATCTATCATGGGGTAATTCCTTCTTGCTTGCCATCATTAGTTGCAAGTGTGTTGGGTTAAATTTCCTTAGGTGTTAAGGAAATGCAAATTCATTCGTTCATTAAATTATTAACCAATATTTTGACATGAAACATTTCTTTAAAACGTAGATGGCCAGAAGCACCCTCAAATACAGAAATTCGTCAACTTGGTCTGAACAGAACCCTCCCAGAAGCGCAAAAATAAACTCAATTTTCAGTTTATTTAGCTCAACTTATATGCAATCCCCCAGCCACTGCAACATGGTAAGCACCATAGTCATCGCAGAGCTAAACACGAGGCATGCACTTGTTACAAAATAAGTTTTCGCTTCTTCGCCCAGAAAGGAGTCACTAAGCAAAACATTACAAGCTTAAGATTAGCCACGGTATCCTTTGCATGTTACTTGCAAAATACTGCCAAGAACATAAAACCCTAGGCGGACAAACCCTTGGCCCTTACGGCCTTTTGACGTATTGCCTAATTACTTGCTAACATGCTCTCTTAGCAACGAACAGGGATTCACATATTATTAAGCTGATTTTAAGAACAGCAATGGCAGCTTTTGTTAAAATTGTAATTTCACCAACCCCGCGCGGTCAGCAGTCAACAGGGTAGAAAACCACGCAGTAAAACAAAACCAGGCGGTCTTATATCGCACCACCCATCAGACTGAAGTGGTTTCCGTGCATCGAGCTCCGATGCAATTGGGAGCTGACAGCTGTTCAAGCGCTGATGCTGGCCTGACATCAGCACTGACAATCCATCGGAAGGTAACATGCACCCAACTCACCTGTTCCGATATCCGTCCGATCTTGGTGCTTCTCTGTCCGCCGTTTGATTGTCTGGAAGGTCTCCGCTCGTTAAGGTGTCCGAAGTACATACGGCCTGTTTGAAAAATGAATGCAGCATGGAGTACGGGGGCCTGTTAAAATTAAATGAGGCGTGGACCATTGCCCATACCTTATATTAAATGCATCGTCATATGATTTGGTAAGGCTGTTAATTTTTTCTTACGGCGAAGGTAAATAGGAGTATGGGCGGAGTATTCCGTAAGTTTTTTTATTATTTTTTTTAATATGTTTTTTATGGCGTTGACCCAATCCCTTTTGTTATGTAAAAAGAAACCACGGGGATTAAAAAAATATATGCGTAATGGCGCATTAAAAAAAAAAGGATGAAGTGTGGGTAATATAACTTTTGAATATGAAGAAAAAAAACAGTGTGTCCGCAGGGCCAATGAAAATTTGTGAATCTCACACAGTGAGAGAGAAAACTTCGCAGCAGCGAATGTAAAAACACAGAGAGGTGAATTTTGTATTACAGGGAATGCACAGAAGTGCACAAGCATCTTGGGTCTGTAATGTAAAAGTGATTTTCATCCAGCAGAGTAAATTTTGTTTTGTAATGTAAGATTGCATAGCAGTGCAGGAAGAGAAGTAAATGAAAACCAGTGGGTTGTTTTGTTTCCAAATCCATGGATTGTTTCACACAGGTGAAAAAGTAAATCTGTAACTCCCTGTAAGTTTTTGTTTTCACACAGCAGTGAATGTAAATGAAATATTTACACACAGTGGTGTAAAATTTCATAGGAGGCAGAGTAACTTATGTGAAAATGTTTTGGTGAATCCCTCTGAGTAAAAGAGGATGAATATGTAAATGTTTTTGTTTAATGAACGGAAATTTTATAGTGGTGAAATACTCTCCTGTGCAATTCTTTTTAAATGACTTCTCTGTGTAAAAGATCTTGGAGCAAAGGAAACAGAGCATAGGCTCTGTGTTTTATATTGTATGGTTTTGGTATTTTCCCATCCCAAACATAGAAGCAAAAAAAAAATACCCAACAGTGGTATCAGAGCAGGCTTAGGCTCTTTGCAGGTGACAAAGAAGCTGAAGGGAGGAGTCTTTTGGTTGCAGCAGTCAGTTGTTTTTAAATATACAGTCAAGGATTTAGAAGCATAGCTGAGGATGCAAGGAATGGCCAGCGCAAGCACTGGCATGGGTTTGTTTAACCCTCAATTCCCACAGCTTAATGGGACAAACTATGACTATTGGGCAATAACCATGAAAGCCCTGTTTGCCTGTCAAGATTTATGGGAACTTGTTGAAGATGGTTTTGATGAATCAGAAAATGAGAATGAGTTTAACAGATTAACTCAGGCAGAGAAAGACCTATTGAAGAGCAATAGGAAGAAGGATTCAAAAGCCCTTGTATTCTTGTATCAAGCATTAGACAAGAGTGTGTTTCCAAGGATAGCAGGAGCTAAGACATCCAAAGAAGCATGGAAAACTCTCAAGACAGCCTACCAAGGCATGGAGAAAGTGAGGACAGCAAAACTATAGTTGCTAAGGAGAGATTTTGAGAATCTATGCATGAAGGAGTCAGACAATATTGACTCATTTTTCACACATGTAATTGGTATGGTCACACAAATGAGGAATCATGGAGAAACCATTGAAGAAAGGAGGATTGTGGAGAAAATATTGAGGGTCTTACCCTCAAAGTTTGATGCTATTGTCACCACCATCGAAGAGACAAAGGATCTCTCAAACTTTTCAGTTGATGAGCTACATGCATCACTAATAACACATGAGCAGAGATTGAG
>APFE030677581.1:0-10330 GCA_000404065.3 Pinus taeda
ACCTACCCAACTAGATTTCCTAGCATTTTTTGTTCCTTCTTGGAGGGTGCATTTGGACTTGCAAACCCTTTGAATGCCCTTTTCTTTTCATTGGCTTTTGCTCTCATTCCCTCTCTAATACAAACCTTATTCCTTCCAAGGTCCCAGATTAGGCAGTTGGGAACCTTAGCTTCTCTACCTAGCTACTGATCTGCCAAGATTAAACAGTTTGGACAGATTTCATTCTCTATTCTACAACATGGAAATTGAAAACATGGCATGATCCAGTTTACACTGTTGGACCACCCATCAAAATTGAGTTCTTATCAAAACTGAGACAGACCTTGTCTTCTTAAGAAAATATGGGATCTTTGCATTATCAAAGCAGAGCATATTTGGACCTTTGATATCCAATCATGAAATATGAAACCTATTGGTATAGGTATCCAACACACTCAACCAGATTGTGTCAAGGACCTTGGTTCTATAGGTTTTGTAGTAGCCTAGTGGTTTTCTAGCACACTAGGAACCTGAATTTTTTTGTTGACTATGTGTATACTTTATGGGTCCTATTTAGAGTGAACTCCCAAAAATTCCCAAGCACCTATGGAATTTCCTTCCATGATTGACCACAAAGCTGGGTAATCTTATTTTCTCTAAATTATCAAGTCATACTGAACTAGGCTATGGTTCAAGGCTTGCATTAAAACTAACTTGTCAACAGAATTTAGAGATGAAATTTTGAACCATGGCTCTAAGTTTATGATTCAGAAAGTTGTTTATTTAAATATGTCAATGTCTATTTTAAGCCCCATGATAGGAATCCTTACATCAAGAATTATTTTCTACTTAAAAACAAACCTTGGGAAAGCAAATCTTATCCCCACCCCTACCCCTCCTAGACAGTCACTCACAATGGAGGTTTGATAGAAGTTTAAAAGAAAAAGAATAATAATTATGACAATACTAGGTCCCAACATAAGCAATATAGATGTTACCCCTCTGATATTCTAGCAAAAACGCAAATCACTAAGAATCATGAAGATAAACAAACTCAGAGTGCCACTCAAGGGATGCATGTAGCATCAACCCAAAAGGATAATCACCCAAGAGTAGAGAGAAAGTGTTTTTCAAAGACCCATCAAATAGAAATATGTTTGAATCATCAAAAGAAACAATGTCAATCCTCCCACTATAAGTTAGTAGGCACAAGAGGTCCACAGATGGTATGGTGGGAAAAAACAATTTCCATATCAAGCAAGCCTACAGAGTAAGAAGGGAGGGAGGGGTAGGGGGGTGAAGGCCAATAATGAGAATTGGGAAATTATGAGGAAAGAAATAAGATGAAAACTTTCCCTTAGTTGGATTGGCTTTGAAATCAAACTCATTTTATCCTGAAATGCAAAACAAGATCCATGAATCAGGCATGTCATGAGAAATGTTAAGGCTGTAGAAAATCATGTAGATTCACAAGCTAATGCAATTTGCTAAAGCAAGAGGCAAGAATCTATTTCTACTCTTTATAGTGGAATCCCATAAACATTGAGCAAACAATAATCAATAGAGGAAGAGAAACAAAGGCACATAACACAATAAATATCTGGGGAAAGACACAGCTCAAAACCCCACTATATGTTTTGTATTAATATGGAAAATCAAGATGAAATTACAATGCTTGTTCTCTCTAGAAAAATCCCAGCACTCAGCAAATTCAATCTACATCTCATAAGCAAGATCAAGGCAAAATCTTAGCCTCTTCACAAGCTCTCCAAGTCTCTATTCCAATGTGTAATTCCTATGAAGGATAGCTTGTATTTAAAGGGAAATAAATCCTCTAAAAATAGTGCAATCCCTCAAGGATCAATTCTTGAATGCATGCACTATCAGTGCAACTCAGAAAAATATAAAACAAATAGTACATTGTTTGTGCACTCTAGTCTCAACTGGGTCTTTCTCAGAATAAACATGCTTGAGTTTCTGATGAGTAAATATTCAGTTAAGTAGGGTAGCACTGGTGGAGTTCTCTAGTGTCACTACTGACTGTTAACTCACTATTAGTTTTCTCAATCAGTTTGAGAACTAATTTAACTGAACTGACTCATGAAACTGAGTCTTCTATTTTACAACTCACAATTAACTCACACTGGTCTCCTACAAAGTAGGGAGAACATATACATGACTTCCAAAAGACTTCCAACTTGAATTTCCTAAGTTAAGTAAGTTTAATAAACTTAATTTAACTATTTTAAGTTGTTATGAGAATAGAATTTGAATTTAATTCACAGTTTAATTCAAGGACAATTTAAACTGGAATTTCTTGTTGCCATTTCTCAACACTCCCTTTCAACAAAAAAGGGATTATCAACTACCCCAATCTTGTCTCTGTGAAACTTGAATTTACATCTTGACAATGCCTCTGTTAATATGACATCATCTTGCTCCTCCATGGGAATGTAATCTAACAACATGATCCACCTCAATACACAAACTCTAAGATGATGGTACCGGATATCAATATGCTTGGACCGATCATGAAAGACTAGATTTTCAGAGAGTTTGATACAACTCTGATTATCACAATAAATCACTGTCGGATCCATTTGTTGACCAAACAAACCAACCAAGATCTTTCTCATCCAAATAGCTTCACATGTTGCCTAACTTGTAGCCATGTACTCTGCCTCTGCCAAACTGAGTGCAATCTATCTATGTTTCCTTCTGTACCAAGAAACTATCATTGAACGAATACTAAAGATCCCTCCTAATGCGCTCTTCCTGTCAGATGGACTCCCTACCCAATATACATCGGTGAAGCCTTGAAGCTTCACTCCCTCTATTTGTTTGTACCATAACCCAAATTGATTAGTGCCTATGAGGTATCTCAATACATGCTTTGTCACCTTCCAATACATCTTAATAGGCCTAACCATCACTTGACTAAGTTGGTAAACTTCATAGCACATATCCCATCGTGAGTTCACCAAGTACATGAGTGAACGCATAAGCTCCTTATAAATAGTAGCTTCCACTACTTCCCCTGAAGTAGCATCCTCCTTCCTCTAGTTATCAACTAGAGGAGACTCCATGGGTTTACTGCTCTCCATGAAGAATCTCCTGAGTATCTCATTGACATAATTTCCCTGAGATACAAACAACTCCCCATCTCCCTGCCATACCTCCATGCCAAGAAAGTAATGCATGAGCCCCATGTCCTTCATCTCAAACTCTCTTGCAAGTTCCTCGTTGCAAGGTTTGATGAGCTTCTCATCACCTATCAGTATAAGATCATCTACATAAAGTACAATGATAAATAGCTTACCTTCCACCATTATGTGATACAGGTTTTCATCTGCTTCACTCTTCGTGATTCCCAACCCAATGAAATTAGTGTACCAAGCACGAGGTGCTTGCTTCAACCCATACAACACTCTCTTGAGTCGGAACACATGCGAATCACCGTCCAAGGTTTCAAAACCTTAGAGTTGCTCTATGTACACTTCTTCCTCAATCATTCCATTGAGGAAGGCAATCTTCACATCCATCTGATGGATCTTCCAACCCATCTCTATTGATAGTACCAAAATAGATTTGATTGATGAGTACCCTGCAATAAGAGAAAAGGTCTCATCATAGTCAATCCCATCTACCTGTGAAAAGCCACAGGCCACAAATCTAGCCTTATTCTTCTCCACACTATTGTCTGCACCTTGCTTTACCTTGTAAAGCCAATAGGAGCTCACAACTGACTTGTCCTCTAGTCTCGAGACCACATCTCAAACATTTTTTCGAACTATGGAGTCATACTTCTCCACCATCGCATCAACCCAAAATGACTGTTGCACTGCTTCTGAAAGGAAGATGGATCTATAACAACACATGCACTCATAAATGCCATGTATCCAATGTACCTCTTTGGTGACCTCCTTTATCTACACTGAGGAGAGGGTGCTCCCACATTCTCTCGTGCATCATCCAATAATCTGCCAGCCTCTCTAGTGCACTTTCCTCCCTCTCTAGAAGACTCTACCTAAGTGGATGTCATCACTCTCTAAACCTTGGCATGTGGCTGCTCCACATCAATCTAAGGCCCCTCAACCTTAGGAGCTAAAATCTCCTCATCCGCATGTATCTCAAGCACCCTCTCAAGGGATACTCGCATGGCCTTCTCCTCATCGAACCTGATATCCCTGTGAACCACTTTCATCTCACTGGTTGGCATATACACCTGATAGTTGTGGGGTGTATCAATGTACCCAACAAAGATCCCCAACTCTATTGCTGTCTCAAGCTTCTTCTGTGCATGTTCGGTCACATGGAAATAAACCAATGACCCAAAAATCCTGAAGTGACCAACATCTGGACTCTTACCAGAATAAGCCTCCTCTGGTGTCTACATCTCAAGTATCCAATGTGGGCTATGATTCTGAAAATAAATCGTTGTGTTACATGCCTCAACCCACAAGTGTAGTGGTAGGCCCTGATCATGCAATATTTCCCTCTTGCCACTACTATGCTTATGTTCTTCCTTTTGGTCACCTCATTCTATTGAGGGTTATGGAGTGCTGTCAACTCCCATTTAATCCCTTCCACTGCACAAAATTTCTTAAACTCATTTGAGACACACTCACCACCATTATCACTCCATACAACTTTGACCTTCTTTCCTGACTCTTTCTCAACCAATGCTTTAAACTCACAAAAATTTGTGAAAGTTTGATCCCTTTTCTGCATGACAAATATCCAACATTTACGAGAATATCCATCAACAAATATAACATAATACCTATGTTTGGACGTGGATCTTGTTGGGCGAAAGTATTGTCATTTAATAATTTCCCAATCATTAATTGTCAACCCGAGGATTTTATAGAATTACGAGGCATATGCACAATATATGAAGAATTGAAGCCAAATTAGCCTAATCTAATGTTTGAAATTGAAGTGCACAACTGAAGTTGAATTGCATAAATTAAATTAATCTAGAAATATGAAATTGCATAAAAGAAAACAGAAAATGAAAAACAACAAAATAACAAATAGCAAAAACAAACACATGTGAGCTCACATTCACACTAAAGAAATCTCAATCTATTACATTACACTAACTTCCAATCCTCTCCAACCATAACATTACATAACATAACCTAATATTACATTCTTCTCATATCAGATCTGATCTCAAATAGAGAGAGAGCACTCATATTTATACATGAGTTGATTTGAAAAGGAGATAAGAAACTCATAAATACAACTCCACTTTCTCTCAAACAATTTCCATAATTACAAAATATGATCCCTTCAAATCCTCATACAAATCTTGAATGAGATATTCGTATCCTCATGATCTTCTCCTTGAAACAGGCTCGAATGATTATCTCCTCAAATCTCTTCGAATAATCCTTTATTGAGATATTTTCTCCCATGAGATATGTTTGACTTCTCCCAAATATTCTTTGAATCTTGAACCGAATTCGAAATTGAACCTTGGAGGCCACATAAGAGTGGCTTGGAAGCTTCCAAATCACCTACACATGTCACCAAACATGTTCCACCTTTAGGTATAAGTAAATCTATGTTATTTTTCTAACTTTTAATCATAAATCAACTCTAAATACTTGAAACTAATATCTTTGGAAAATACTAATGTCACCACATGTGAACATGAAAATGGAGGCTAATGTAAGGTTATAGAGTTGTGAAATATGAGTGGAATAGTGGTGATGAAGGTAAAAATGTATGACATTTTGAAAACATTTTGGAGACTCAACATACCCCCCAACTGAAGTTATTGCATGTCCTCGTGAAATCTATTGCATTTATTTACTTTAATCATGATTTGATCTTTTGAATTGTCTTCCTTTTATATGAACCTTCGTTGATATTGATCTGTCAACTTCGCATAATCATTTGATAACTTTGTTCATTTTGTGAAGTGTTATTTTGAAAACAAATTGATTGCAACATATTACTTTGGTTGGTTCTTGTGTGGCAACCAAATTTTATTAGTATTGGTTCTTGTGTAACAATACTTTTGTGTTGCATAAAAAATACTTTTGAAATCATTTAATAAGCCATCTAATGTGCTCATCCTTTGATCATCATTTGCAAAACATATAAATTTTGAATCATAATTCAATAGTAGTTGTTTTGGAAAAGTATGTTGGTTATGATGACATGTGATATCAAAGTTGATGATGAAATATGAATGTGATATGTATCGTGAAATGTGAACATGAGGCATGACCATGAATTGGTATCCTCTCACCCAACTAAAGGTATTTTTGTTTTTATGAAATGAGAAAGGGAATATGGTGAAGTATTTTCCAAAAATTATAATTTCAATATTAAAGGAATTATATGATAAAAAACTAGAAAATAACATATCTTCACTTACCTAAGAAGTGGACAAATCATGCATATCTCAAAAGTTGATGAAGTATGCAATGGGAATGTGGCTGATTTTACTATTGGATAATGGAAAATGTGGTTGTAATTGCTTCTGGATAACAAATCAAAAGATGGAGTCTGAAAGTGGATCTGTGGTACTCTCATATGGTTGAAAACATACTGCTACACCTGCTCATGGAGTGATAAAAAGTATATAGCCTTCACCTGCTACAAAACTCGATGGTACAATTCTAGTCATGCGAATAAATGTGTTGATGTCGAGCATGAAGAGAAGTCATTGGATTACTGGCCATTAATGAATGTTGTTAACCAATGCAAGGAAAACTCAGCATTAATTTTAATGAGTTCCAAGGTACCCAAGTACATCTTGCGAAGTGCGAATAGTTGAGTTGATGTCGAGCCACTTGCAAGATCCAACGATCAAAGGACATTGATGTATTCCCATGATTGTTGGCTAGAGAACTTGTCATTAAGGAATACATGTCTCAAGGTACTAATAAGGACTCTAGTCTTTATCCCAGAAAAGTGTTGAGGTCAATGGGTCAAGACTTGTTGAAAGGTGGTCTTTAGGGAATCCCGCATCATTCAATGCGAGTTCGTACAAAGTGATTGGTAAGACTATAGATAAAATATCTAACAGTGAAACCATTTTTAGGGCAAGGAAAACAAGGCAATGTAGAGATCTAGATGGTTTTATTTGTAAGCAAAAAGATGAACTGAAAAGAAGACAAAAATGAATGTGACTCAGAAAAGTAGCCATGTGTGAAGTCAAGAGGGTAAGGCAATGAATCAATGGACTCCAATATGGATGACTAATGAGCTTTGAAGGAGTAATGTGGGTAAACATATCATGACGCAAACGGTTTCTATGTAGTGACAAATGTCACATCATTTTTTAATGAAGAGTTAGCTCCTTCAAGCTTTAGTGATGTATGTTTTATTGTGATTTCTGGAGATCACATATGTATGAGCTTACATTGTTTGCGCACTTGTAAAGGTTAGTATAAATTCTGCATGAAAACTGTGAGAGCTTTTGGAAAACATAAAATGCAAAAATGAGTATGAATGCTAGCAACCAATTAAAATAAAATGAATTAATTTTTCACCTGTTGTCATTGTGTGTAAATTCCTTTGAAAAAAGAAATTAGCATAAATCGTTTCCAAGAATTATGAAATGTCCATTTGCAAAATCTTTTTGTTTTTGGTTTTAAGTTTTATTTATTTGTTTTTAATTGTTTTGATTTTTATATATGTTTTGATTTATTTTTTTTTAGCAACAAAGTTAACCAAGATATTCCCAGATTTTGTATTTGATAAAAATACCCTACTTATGGAGTGTAAAACGATAGACTACGCATAGACCCATTGTGGGGCATTGCTAATTTTTCTATCACTGATAAGAAGGATGCCATTAAGCTCATCTTAACTCTTACGGACATGTTGACCTAAAAAATATTCTTGTCGTAGAGGAGAGGGGCATTAACATTTGAATCATACCTTGAATGTTGGTTCATCGATGGAAAACATGCCCAGAGCCTCTGGTTGACATGACACAGATTTTCACCCTAGTTGTCTTTGTGCATCATTAAGTACAATGGATAAGGTTCGATGAGATTGCACAAAGCATGTTCGATTACAGTTATTGTTGCGCTGGCATAATCAGATACTCCTGAAAAATATGGATCAAGACACGATTTTGTGGTCCTTGCTGAGGAATCCATTAATATACTTCTGTGTAAAACATAGGTCTTTGATCAGATTGACAGAACTAAAATTTCCATTCGAAATTTCTGGGGAACTTTAGTGAGAAGTAGAGAGACATCTCTAATTCCCATTATCTCTAAGAACTGCAACAAGTTTACCATATATACTGACAGACGTATGATTTACAGACCAAGGAAAAGAGAAGCGTTCAAGCACTGTAAATTTTTCAGTGTCAAATACTCGTAGTGCCAAGTCGTTATTTGCAGTCATCAGTCGTGTTGCACCACTTGCATCATTGTATATCTCTACTGCATTAGTGATACCATTCTCATCATGAGATAGTTTTGTACAGAAGCTCACTCCCGGTTTGTCCAAATACTTGCAAATAAGTTCTCCCTGAAAACCACCAACAACAACTAAATTGTCCTTCATAGACACTGCACTGACCTAGACCCTTGTCATAACTTGTGGCGATGAACCGGGATGTTTCA
Source organism: Pinus taeda (assembly GCA_000404065.3). Classification (NCBI taxonomy): domain Eukaryota; kingdom Viridiplantae; phylum Streptophyta; class Pinopsida; order Pinales; family Pinaceae; genus Pinus; species Pinus taeda. Next base: position 8,583 of record APFE030677581.1, read on the forward strand.
CAGATGGAACAATCTGACAAACAACAATAAGAACTTCTTCCCCTTTCTGTTTTAGTGAAGACTAGTGCATGATAGAGTAATTCTGCATGAGGTAAACATCATGCTTTGATGTTGCCCATGTGAGAAATTTACAACGATCCTAAATCTTTTAAAGAATCTCAAAATTAAACTTTAGAAGTCCAGGATTACCTCCAGCCATTGATGAAGTTCTTACTGCACAGTCCACTTGCTTTTTACCTTCAAGAGTACTCCAGCTTCAATCCAGGCAAAATAAAATCACAGAAAATCTGAAGGCACTTCCAAGCAATGCTGTCTCAGCTAGATGGTGTAAACAACTGAAGGGGATTGAGAGAGCTTGCTTGGGGACCAAACAGATGAATTTATAGCCAAGCTTCCATCAAGCTTCTAATGGCTATGTGTCAGTTGTTCCACAAATCAACGCAGAGAACTCCAGATGGAGTAATGGACCACTTCAGAAGCTCCAACCAGAAAATTAATTAACTACAGTTGATTTCCTTAATTTAAGGAAACTACTACAGTTGGTTTCCTCAAATTAAGGAAAGACTGCAGTTTAGTTCCATAACTGTAGGTTACAGTTGGTAAACATTAATGGAGCTTAACATTCTCCCACTTGGTCCACACTTCCAAACTTAATGTCTCAACTTAAAAACCATTGACAATCTGTATTAAGTAATAGATACATGAATCATGGCGATAAGTCCTCTAATAACGAGTATTATCTTCCATGTATTACTATGTATTTATTCTTATTATAATTTATGTGGTAACAATTTCTTAATGAATAAACCTTATGTTTATTCTTGGTCCTTCTTAAATGAATTTTCTCAAATCAACTTAAGGTGCACATAAATATGAGAAAAAACATCACAATAATTAAGAATTTCATTAAAGTAACATTGTCCATACAATGAGAAACTTCATAATGGAACCAAGTCCCATATTCATTACATGATCCTTGAATTTAAATGGTGGCATGCCCTTAGTCAAGGATCAGCGATCATCAATTCAGTGCTGACGTGCTCAATGACCACTTTCTTTTCTTTAACATGTTCCCTTATAGCTAAATACTTAATGTCGATGTGTTTATATTGACTCCCACTTTTGTTGTTTTTAGCCATAAAAACAACAGCTGAATTATCACAATATATTCTTAATGGCTTAGAGATAGAATCCATAATTCTAAGCCCAAAATGAAACTCTTAAGCCATACACCATGTAAAGTTAGCCTCAAAACAGGAGATGAACTCGTCTTCCATAGTGGAAGTGTGAGATTCTGAATGATCCTTCTCAAAAACTATGTTTTTGGTTTGATCGCTCCCACTGATCAAGTCATTTTCAAGAAACTTAAAATTGAGGCTTAGTAAAATTTCATGTTTTACCAATGTAAATCATGCTCAGAATTGAATCTAATGACATAAAAATTGCCTATGGGAATTTTTTTTAATTCAAGCAGATTCAATTATTCATTTGGAGACATCCGATAAAATTGAGGCTTAATAAAATTTCATGTTTTACCAATGTAAATCATGCTCAGAATTGAATCTAATGACATAAAAATTGCCTGTGGGCAAAATTTTTAATTCAAGCATATTCAATTATTCATTGTTTTGAACTTTATGATAAAACTATTAATTCATAACTCCTGTGGGTAGTTTATGAAATTTTATCCTAATTAATTACATAAATATAATAAAAATTCCTGTGGGATAAAATTTATTATATTTAGT
>APFE030677585.1:0-10513 GCA_000404065.3 Pinus taeda
TCTCTCAACATTTTTTTGTCAAAAGAATTAATAACTTCAAAAATACATGTATGATTCGGATTTAAACATGAATGCAACAAATTACAGAGATAATCATAAACACAAATATGCAACGGAAATAATATTTCATTTCATTAATGTAAAATATTAAAATATGCTAAAAACAGTAATGGAAATAAACCAGCTAGGGCGATGGTAGCTTATCTCAGAGAAGAGATGTGGTGGCTTCATACCTCTGAACTGTGTTACAATGAGGTTCGAAGGCCTATTTATTATTAAGAAACAATGGAAAACCTTTAACATTCCAAAACCTAACCCTAGAAGATGAAACGCCAAACTGTGGGCCCAGTTTTGGTAAATTGGTACATCAACTTCCTGGGGTCGTAACTTTGGCATACGATCTCCGTTTGACACGTATGATAGCTCGTTAGAAAGATCTATCCAAGCACTACCACTTTGAGAAGGGCAACATCATTTCACGAACCCATGTTGCCCTCAGATTTCCCAAAAAACATCATTTAGGGCCTCAAAACTGCTCCGGAAGTTCAGGACCTGAAAAACTGCTAAAAATAGTAAATTGTGCTACAATTTAGGAAACTGAAAAGACTGAAAGAGACAATTGTGGGGGTTCAATGGGATAGGTGGGTGGCCACCAACATCCACCTAGATCATTCATTCCCCCTTAGGAAGCAATGGTCCCCATTGCGTTGAGTTCGTCCCTGACATGAGGAAGCTTCTGCTGAGCTGGGTCTCTGGTGAGTTGTTCTGCAATCTCTGATGTGTCCAGAAATGGTGGGAAGCATCGTCGACGACGGTCGACATTGAACACTCGGTGCAAGCCAAGGAATGGAGGAATATTGTGCTTCAAAGCATTGTTGCCCGTAGCCTTGGTACTGGTGTAAAGACCATGTCGAAGTCGCCTGAGTTTTTGATGGGTTCTGGTAAGGCGTTCTGTCTGCAGATGTAACCAAACTTTGTCACCAACCTGAAACTTGTGTCGTACCTTTGTGGGTGAGGAGAAGTTGTTCCTATGTCTTGTCATGACCGTATCCCTTCGCTGCTGCTGCTGCAGGGAGGAACCCTTCGCGAGGGTCATGGATGTGGTGACAATCTTCCCCTTACTTTGAGAGTGAACTAGATAGATGAATTTCCTAGTCTGGGAGATGAGCTTGCTGCCTTTCTTAGTAGTGATCAAAGATGTGGCAGTAGGTGGGGCTACCTCCGGTATCCTGTATAATTAATTATTCAAAGAAATAATGATAGCACGAGGCCTTGACTCATACACAGCATGTCGCTTCCACAAGTATGGTTGGCCTAATAATACATCACAAACATCCAGAGGTGTAACATCACACAATACTTCATCTGTAAAGGGCTTGATGCTGTAGGTAAGGCAGCACTGTTGGCGAACTTTGAGATATCGTCCTTCATGAAGCCACCCGATACTGTATGGTTGTGGGTGTGGTGTAGTCAGTAGGCCCAACCGCTTCACGACCTTTGCTGAAATAAAGTTCTTTTGGCTGCCACTGTCGACAATGAATTGTTGCGGCGAACCCTTCACCCAAATCTATGAGTGGAAAAGACGCTCCCCCTCCTCCGGGTCTTCGAGCTCATTCTTTTGGATCTTGGTAGTGGCGATAGTGGCACTGGGATCCGCATCGATGATCTGCTTCCCCTTGTCAGGTTTTGGCTCAGGGTCGGAACATGCATCTGATTCAGAAGCCTTCAACTCAGCCACCAGCAATTGATTGGTCTGACACTCACTTGTGTTATGAGTGGGACTTGTGTGGAACTCACACCACTTTCCTGTGTCCTTCGTCGGCTTCGTGGTGTTGTTCTATTCTTGCGACTTCGAGGGGTTGTCTTGGGCCACCCCGCCTTGGCTTTCTCCTTTGGTCTTTGGATTTGCAGATTCAAAGTCCCGCTTCTTCTGTTTGAACTTTTGCTCAAGTTTAACAGCATATCGATATGCTGTGCCAAGTGAGGAGATGTTCAAGAAATCCATCTCTTCCTGGATGTATCTCTGCAGACAGCTGCGGTATTTGAGTACCAGATTTAGCTCAAAATGTTTGAAGTCCAACTGTGTGCAAAGGGTATGAAAAATGTTTGTGAACTCCGACACATCTTGGTCTCGTCCCTGCCACAGTGTGGTCCATTTGATGTATTTGTCCTCATAGCTTTTGATAGGGTAGTACTGCTCCTTAACGACATTGCGGAATCAATCCCAAGTGGGTGCAACTGAAAATAGTGAGCCTGTGCTTTCATTCTTCTGCTCGCAGTAGGTTTCCCACTAGTCCTTGACGTGGGGGGCTGCTTTGAGAAGAGCGAAAACAATCTTTTCCCGACCTGAAAATTCATGAACAGAAAAATAACCCTCTAGCAGATTTAACCATTTATCTACAACATCTGCATCTATCTAACCCTCGAATATGGGGATTTCAAAATTAACTTGTACCTTATAAGGTGTGGCATTTCCAAAGTAGCTGTTGGAAGCCAATGCGTCACCTTTGTTTAGCCGCTGAAGGATCTGCGCAAAGTTGTCCATCATCGCGTTCCTTTGTTGCTCGAGGGCTTCTTCGAGCAAGATTTTGATAGGATCTCCTGCTCCCTCATCTTTCTTCTCATCTGCCATGGGAGGCCGTCGGGATTTGCGAGGCTGGGCTTTGCAAAGGTTCGACCAGTTCAAGCCCTAACTCCTTATATCCCGACCTCATTAGGGACATGCAAAGAAAAACAAAGAAAAAGCAAACTGCTCTGATACCACTGATCCAGATTTAAACAGGAACGCAACAAATTATAGAGATAACCATAAACACAGATATGCAGTGGAAATAATACTTCATTTCATTAATGTAAAATACTGAAATATGCTTACAAACAGTAATGGAAATAAACCAGCTAGGGTGATGGTAGCTTATCTGTGAGAAGAGGTGTGGTGGCTACATGCCTCTGAACTATGTTACAATGAGGCTTGAAGGCCTATTTATTGTTAAGAAACAATGGAAAACCCTTAACATTTCAAAATCTAACCCTAGAAGATGAAACACCAAATCGTGGGCCCCGTTTGGGTAAATTGGCACATCAACTTCCCGGGTCGTAACTTTGGCATACGATCTCCATTTGATGTGTATGATAGCTCGTTAGAAAGATCTATCCGAGCACTACCACTTTGGGAAGGGCAACGTCGGTCCATGGACCCATGTTGCCCCCAGATTTCCCAAAAAGCATCGTTTAGGGCCTCAAAACGGCTCTGGAAGTTCAAGACCCGAAAAACTCCTAAAAATAGTAAATTGTGCTACAATTTAGGAAACTGAAAAGACTGAAAGAGATAGTTGCGGGGGTCCAAATGGGATAGGTGGGTGGCCACCAACATCCACCTAGATCAATGTATCTCATTAATGCAACAAATAGCTCAAAAGCTTTGTGATACAACCATTTCGTGGATTTCACAACCACACATTTGACCCACAATAACCGCACATTCTACATCTACCTCAGACTCACCCCATGGCTCTAGGAAAGTCCTCATGGGAATTGAACATTTAGCGATGGTGAAAAACCCTTTGATTTCCACCATTGGCTCCAACACCTTTAGGCTTAAAAAATGAGGGCTTTTCATGGATTTCACAACCACACATTTGATCCACAATAACCGCACATTCTACATCTACCTCAGACTCACCCCATGGCTCTAGGAGAGTCCTCATGGGAATTGAACATTTAGTGATGGTGAAAAACCCTTTGATTTCCACCATTGGCTCCAACACCTTTGGGCTTAAAAAATGAGGACATTTAATGTTGCATGTCCAACACTAAATTATAAAGGAAACGTAGTATGTTCATTAAATAACCAAAATTTTATTTATGAATTGCTAGATAAATTTTTAGCCTATTATATTTATTGATTTATGTTCACTTGGCATTATGTAGGGTTGTTATGAAAAATAATTGTTATTTTTTTACCTAAATTAAATTTTATGTAACGTGATAACTTTTTTTTTCTAATAATCAATTATGTTTTAGTCATTTTAGTAAAACCAAAAATATAGATATTTTTCATATAAAATATATTATAATACGGTTATAAAAGAGAAATTAAACTATAATATATTCTTACAATTAATTATAAAAGAACAATTTATAAAAAAATAAAATAATATAATGTAATATTAATTTTAAAAATTGAAATAAAAATATAGAGTAACAATATTTAAAAAAATTAACTAAAGTAGATCCATTTAAATCTAAAATTTATTAATTATTAAAATGACCAAATATGTTATTGTATATTTTTTTTCAAAGTATAATTTAACTAATAAAAAATGTCTTCTTTTTCCGGACATTTTTCCTGATTGTCAAAAAAAAACTGGTAAATTTTTTTGACTTTAAGCTTTTTATTTATTTATTTTCACGATGTTGAATATATTTGTACATTCAAAAAAACATTTTAAATTTTCAACAGCAAAAAAGTCATTTTATATACTAAATGGAGAATTGATAACTTCAAAAGATAAATGTATTTCATTAATAGAACAAACAACTCAAAACCCTTTGATACAACTATTTCATAAATTGCTTAACAACCACACATTCTACATCTACCTCATACTGACCCATGGCTCTAGGAAATCCCTCATAGGAATTGAACATGTAACACATTCTACATCTACCTCATACTGACCCATGGCTCTAGGAAATCCCTCATAGGAATTGAACATGTAACGATAGTGAAAAGCCCTTTGACATCCACCATTAGCTCCAACACCTTTGGCCTTAAAAAGTAAGGACAAGGGGGTGATGGCTTAGAAAATGAGGCTGTAGGGTGCGATTTAATCCACTTATGACTGTGCGAGTCACAAACCCATTTAATATGGCCTCCCAAGGTTCAACCACTACCTCAAGGAGCCCTAGAAAGCCCTCATGAGGATTGAATCTGGCCCAACAATGTTGGATCATTTTAGAATCTATATTATTTTTAAAATCTATATTTTGAAAAAACTACTTAATTTATTTTGAAATTTTATTGATAAATAAAAATTAAAAAATATTTTATTTGCTATATATTATGATTAGTAAATTTCTTAAAATATTAGAATATTTAAAAATTAATTTAGTTATGAATACAATTGAAGATTCAAATCCTATAGAATCAAACCCAAAAAGGAAGAAAATAAATTCAACCTAAATACGAACATGATATTTAAAATAAAAAAATATATCTTTGAACAAAATAAAGCAAAACAGTGACCATTCATATATTACAATAAAAATTAAAATATAAGTATGATCATGCATGTAATTTAATAATATCATTTTTTTATTAAATAAAATTCTAACACTAAAAACATTATGCTTAACATCTATAATAAATTAGGAAAAAGAACATAGTACAAGTGGTAAAGGAAAACTTCTTGTGGACCAGGTTACCATTTCTAATAATTTTTTTAATTAATATAGAAGCTCAGACTTATGATTTGGGTTAAGTCTGGTAGTGATCAGATAACTTGAAAAGAATCTTACTCTATTGTTCTATAAAGCTACTATGGATGTGAAGCAATCTCATGGGGAGGTGCAGTGTTCAAGATTGACCTCAAGGTTGGGTGAAGATTTATTTTCCAAGTATAAGAATTCAGATAAGTGTCACTAATAACCTTGTACTTATTTTTAGATTTATGAATCATAGAATATTGGCATGATAGTGTTTCAATGGAAAAAGTATAATATATGATTGTTAAAAAGTGGTTCATGTAGAATGGTAGTCTCATCAAAACCTTCATGTTATGTTTAAGAAAAAAGAACTAAATGGGTTTTGTTATAGAGTATGAAGACTACCAACAAGAAAACTTGCTTGAACACCTCATGAAAAAAGAGACCCTAGGAAGGTGCTTAGACTTTGGTTGTTTTTTGCAAAGAAACAACTTGAAAATAGTACCATTTCCAACCGGATTTAATCATGGAGGAAATGGGGCCATAAATAATCTAAGAAAACCAGATATTTGAAATCCAAAAAGTAGGAAAAAAGAAGATAAATTTATGAAAGGCTATGGGGGAGGAAAGGGGTAGTTCCTCAAGTCCAGCCAGTGGTCGACCACATGGAAAAATAATCCCTAAATCATCCCAGAAAAAATAAAGCCATTGTAAAGACAAGGGAAAGAGGAACAAGGAAGCACAACAAGAAAACTTAATTTAAGACTAAATTTATGCATGCAACTTTCAGTAAAAGAGAAGGATTAATTACAATCATAGAACTAAGTTTCAATGCACCCTGTGATGAGTCCAAGAGAAATCAACGTGTTGTGATACAGAAAAATGAAATATACCAATGAAATAATTATAAGAAGAACATACAACTATTCAAAAGAGTAGACTACGAAATATGAACATAAAAAATATATAATTATGATACAAGTATATTATTATAATATATATATATATATTATATATATATATATATATATAGTTATATATGTCTGTTATAAATTTTAATAAGAAAATGTAACATAAGAGTTTAAGGATGATAAGAACCATCTACAGTGACCCACAATACTTCTAAAAAAAATTAAACAGTGAACATAAATCTTTACAATGGAGTAGATGTCTGGGAGCTTAGTGTTGAGATTTTCTGTTTTCATAAATTAGGCAAAAATCTCAAATGTGTGACAACAATAGGATTTGTTGCTATATTAGCTCCAGTTAGTTGGGAAAGAGTTAATGTATCCTATATTTGTTGTGAGAGGATTTATGAGTCAGTTAGGTTCTATTGGCTAAAATATATATGCCCGTACAGATATTGAGAGAGTGAGAGTTTGTGAGGAAAATGATTATCTTGTAATCTCTTATTTGATAATAAAGATTGCCGATGCCTATGTTTGGTGGACGTAGCCCAAAATGGTTGGGTGAACCACGTTAAACTTCTGTGTCTTTTGTGTATGGTTTTAATATGTTGTGCTTGTTTCTTTTCTATTCTGCTGCGCACTGCTAGATTAAAAATTGGTATCAGAGCGACGCAGCGAAGGAGTGGCGGGCCCAAGTCTACTAGAGCTATGTAGTGTGAAAGAGCAGTATACTAGCGCGTTGAACAACACTCAATACTGTGGATTGGAGGTGAAGCGTTGGACCTACGTGGAGGTGAAGCCTGGACCTACATGGAGGTGAAGTGCTGGACCTGCGTGGAGGTGAAGCGCTGGACCTGCGCGAGAGTTAGTGGTAAAACTGCTGCGTGGGAGGCTTAAGTGACAGATGCGTACTGATTGATTGCTGGTGGACCTGCGTGTTATGCCAGATGCGTATTGAGTGATTGCTGGTGATTGATTGCTAGTGGACCTGCGTGTTATGCCAGATGTGTATTGATTGCTTGCTGGTGGTGCATATTGTTGGTGATGCGTATTGATTGATTGATGGTGGTGCGTATTGATTGATTGCTAGTGGTGCGTATAGATTGATTGCTAGTGGTAGTGTTAGCATTAGTTGCTGATGTGTATAGATTGGTGCAGATCCGTCTAACGCCATTTGCGTAAGCAAGGAGGGCCAATTGGATCATTGTTTTTTTTTTAATTAATAGTGGATTGCTGTAGGTGGAGTTCCACTATGCGTGTTTGCCAACAATCGCCCCGACCTTTGTATATTGCGGTGGTAGCGTGGTTTGAGCTGGCGTGTTCTTGTTTTTTCTCTATGTTTTTTTTAGAAACAGAAAGGCGCGATAAGGTTTTATTAAGTGTGCCAGTGCGCCAACTCCGTTGGTAAAATTTGCTACTCGTTTTTTAAATTGTAATTTGCAAGTCAAACAGCAAAGGGATCTGGTACAATAAGGCATAGGCATTTTTTATATATACTAACTTCTTGTATTTAAAAGTTGGATTTGGAGATTGTTGTTTTTTGGTTGATACAAGATGGTGAAAACTCAGAGTGCCCGGTTTGAAATCGAGAAGTTTAATGGAAAAAATAATTTCGAGATCTGGAAGGTGAAGATGTACGATCTGCTTGTCCAACATGGTGTGGCAAAGGCATTGTTGGGAAAATCCAAATAGCCTTACAACATCACAGATAATGAGTGGGCCGAGATGGATGAAAGAGCAATAAGTGCTATTCGACTGTGTCTGGTGGATGATGCCTTGCTTAATATCGTGTCAGAGACAACAGCTGCTAGTTTGTGGACGAAACTGGAGAAACTGTACATGACCAAATCCTTAACCAATAGGATTCTCCTGAAGCGACAGTTGTATAGTTTGCGAATGAAGGAAGGTACATCGATTGCTGATCATTTGAATGCTTTTAATACTCTTCTGGTGCAATCACAAAGTATAGAAGTAAAAATTCAATTCGAGGATAAAGCTATTACTTTATTGTGCTCGTTTCCCGAGTCATGGGATCATTTTGTTACTTCTATAAGTCTTAGTTCATCAGAAACTATTGAGTTTGATGATGTAGTTGCATCTTTATTATCAGAAACAAGGAGAAGGTCGAATTCAAAAACCTCTACATCATAAGCTATGATGGTTAGAGGTCGTTCGAAAAAAAGACGCTCCAGTAGGCCGAGTGACTCACGTTCAAAGTCAAAAGGGAAGAAGAGTAAGATAGAGTGTTGGTTTTGTGGCAAATCGAGGCATTTGAAGAAGGACTGCTGGAAGTGACAGTAGCAAACTTCTAAAGCAGATTCTTCGATAGAGAAGAAGGAGGCAAATACGATAGATATAGGTTCGGCATCTAGTTCAGGTATGAGTGATGAAGTATTATCAGTTAATGTGTCAAATCATGATCAACATTGGTTGTTAGATTCTGGTGCATCAAACCACATGTGTATTCATAAAGAACGGTTTAAGACATATAAATCAATTAATGATGGAGTTGTGTACATGGGTAATGATGTAACATGTAATATTGTGGGGATTGGGAGTATATAGCTACAAATGTTTGATGGGACAACTAAAATGTTAACTGATGTGAGGCATGTACCAGATTTAAGAAAAAATTTGATTTCATTAGGAGCACTTGATTCAAATGGATATAAAACTGTAATTCAAGGTGGAGTAATGAAAATTTACAAAGGTATTTTACTAGTTATGAAAGCTAAGAAGGTAGGAAATCTATTTCAGTTAGAAGGAAGTACAGGGTCAGATCATGTGTCTACGGTGTCTAAACATGACAGTAGTTCCATTCACCTATGGCATCAAAGATTGGGGCATATGAGTGAAAGAGGGTTAAAAATTTTAGCTGATTGCAAGTTACTTCCAAATCTAAAGTATGGAAAGTTAGATTTCTGTAAGCATTGTTTGTTTGGAAAACAAAGTAAACAAAACTTTAAAACATGAAAACATACTAGTAAAGAAGTACTCGACTATATCCATTTAGATGTCTGGGGTCCAGCCCCTACAACCTCATATGGTGGCTCGTCATATTTTGTATCATTTATTGATGACTTTTCTAGGAAAGTGTGGGTCTACATGTTGAAAAGAAAGTCTGATGTTTTTTTCAGTTTTCAAGCAGTTTAGAGCATTGGTAGAAAACATCACTAGTATAATAATAAAATGTTCAAGAACTGACAATGGTGGTGAGTTTACTTCCAAGGAGTTTGACAGCTATTGCAAGGATGCAGGGATCGAGAGACATAAGACCACGACTTATACTCCTCAGCAAAATGGAGTTGCTGAACGCATGAATAGGACTCTTCTAGAGAGAGCAAGGAGTATGCTGAGTAACGTCGGGTTGCAAAAGGAGTTGTGGATGGAAGCGGTGGAAATAGCTTGTTATGTGATAAACCGATCTCCATCAACAGGGATAGGTTGCAAGATTCCTCAAGAGGTATGGAAAGGTCACCTTTGTGACTATTCTAAACTCAGAGTGTTTGGTTGTGATGCATATGCTCTAGTGCCTAAACATCAGCGAACTAAATTAGATCCAAAGTCTAAAAGGTATATCTTTGTTGGGTATGGTGTTGGAACAAAGGGATATAGATTGTGGGATCCTACTACCCGCAAAATCATCATCAACAGAGATGTAAAGTTTAATGAATCCTCTCTTATACAGTTAGATGTAGATAGTAGATTGAAACGGGATGATGTATCTGACTTTCAGCACATTCAGTTTGATAGCATTTCTAATGATAGTCATGATGACCATAGTTCAGGTACTAGTGATGAACAGGTTCAGAATCAGAACATGAACAGGGTTCAGGTATAGATCATGAACAGGTCTCAGATACTGATCGTCAAGAAGTTCCTACAAATGGTAGTCAGCCAATCGAGGAAGCGCCAGAAACATCCTTAAGGAGGTCTACAAGAATCAAACGGCCACCGAGAAGGTATGATGATTATGTACTTCAGTTGCATTTACCGCTAATGACGATGAACCTCTGTGCTATCAGGAAGCAGTAGAAGGTTCGAAAAGTGACAAGTGGAAAGTAGCCATGAAGGACAAAATGATGGCCTTAGGTAAGAATGACACATGGGATCTGGTTGAACTTCCGAAAGACAGGAAAACTGTGGGGTGTAAATGGGTTTTCAAGTTGAAACGGGGT
>APFE030677586.1:0-13067 GCA_000404065.3 Pinus taeda
CAACACCACGTCCTACTTCTCCTCCTTGAACACCTCCACCTCGATCTCCACCACCTCCTCCACCTTCACCTCCACCACCACCACCTCCTCCTCCTCTACCTCCTCCTCCTCCTCCTCCACCTGCACCTCCACTTCCTCCACCACTTGCACCTCTACCTCCGCCTACACCTCCACCTCCTCTACCACCTCTACTTCCGCCACCTCCTCCTCTTCCTCCACCACCACCACCATGTGCTCTTCCTCCTCCACCACCTCCCCAAAGTCCACCCCTCCTCCTCCTCTTCCTCTTACTCCACCACCTCTGTCGCCTCCTTCTCCTCCTCCACCATCTCAACCTCCACCACCTCAACCTCCGCCTCCAGCTACTCCACCTCCACCACAACCACCACCTCTTCCACCTCCACCTCCTTCTCCACCTCCTTCTCCACCATCTCATCCTCCTCCACCTCCACCACCACCACCACCTCCACCAAATCCACCTCCTTCTCCACCATCTCCTCCTCCTCCACCTTTCCTCCACCTCCTCCTCCCCCTCGACCTTTGCCTCCTCTGAAAACCTAAGAAAAAATAAATATAAATTACATATCATTTCATTCTCTTTATTTATAATAATTATTGATTCATTATTTACAGTTATAAGTCATATATCAATATATACATGATAATATAACAAATAATATGTATAACAATTTGCAATATAAATAAGTAATTATGAGAACAACAATTTAATTAACTTTTCTTTTGTAAAATTTATATGAAAAAATCACACAACTCATATTCTTAAGTTCCATAACTATTTAAAATCAATAGATTAATTATATAAAATCTTTAAAAAATAAAATAAAATAAAAACTCAATTACCATAGACATAAGTTATGGAAACCCGTAAGTAACATACAAACACAAAACAGAACCTAAATTCATCAAACCTCCACTAAGTACGATGGAACACCAATAATATTGATATTATAATCTCACATATGTGGTATCAAATGGAACTACAAATATCTTCCCAGTCATTGGACCAAATGAGGTTACAGTGGCTGAAACACAAGACTACACAATCAATTGTTGGTATGCCTTCAATAACTTCACTGCTAAGATGTTGGTGTATTTCTAATGTATTGCCTCACTAAGATGTATTTCTATTTCCACTATTATAACAAAACAGAGGTTATGATTTTCAATATCAAAATTGAAAGAGCTGTGAACATCAAAATTAAACACACCTCACAACATTTTCCTATTATATTTAGAAAAAAATAAAAAAAAATTCTAACTATTGTAAATATATTTCTGTATTAAAAATTTAAAAAATATATGATATCATTGCCAAATTCCAATCCCTACCTTATATCTACAGGTTCATATTTAAAAATATTAAAAATACATTTTTGTATTTAAAAATAAAATTTACAAAGTTAAATTTACTTGTGTATTAAAAATTTCAAAAATATATAATTTCAGTGCGAAATTCCAATTCCCATTAAAAAAAAAAAAGTTGAATCTATTTTCAAATTAAAATACAGTTTAAAAAAGTGACATCAAAGTGTATCACCCACCCAAAAAACTTTTCCAATCTGTCCTTTGACAAACCCCAAAGAGATAAATGTTTGCATAAATGTCTATGATGTCATGGTCGTAATCTCGGTTTTTGAATCATAATTTTGTGGCGGCATGTATCTATGATTGATGTCCTCGTAACGATAATCTAAAAATTTAGTCCACAGGATTGGGAGGATATAGTAATTGAGGAGGAATATCGATGACGAAGTGACCATAGTTAAAGTATAAGTATTTTTCATAATTGTAGAAAAAGAATTCTAAATCGGTGCTCAACATTTTAACTGTGAAAACAAAATTATCTATAAACGCTATGCATAGTTGTAGAAAAAATTATACACCTTAGTTTAAAATATCTATAAACGCTATGCATAGTTGTAGAAAACATTATACACCTTAGTTTAAAAGAAGACTCGAATAACATGCATATTTTGAAATGTACAAACAAAATTATTCAAAAACTATATCCATAGTTGCAAATAGAATTATTGGCAAACAATATCTATAGTTGCGGACAAAAATTATAAACCCTATTTTAAAACAAGGTTCGAAAAATAGGCATAGTTGTATGGTTTCAAATGTGCTTATAGAATTATTAGCAAAAGATATCCATAGTTGCATGAAAAAATTATAAATCCTACTTTAAAACAAGGTTCAAAAAAAAGCATGATTTCAAATGTGCAAACAAAATTATCTATGAACAATATCTGTAGTTCTAGGAAAAAAATTATAAACCCTAAGGCTCGAAAAAGAGGCATAGTTTTAAATGTGCAAACAAAATTATCCCTAAACGATATCCATAGTTGTAGAATTTTTTTTTATAAATCACAACTTTTTTTTTATAAACCACAATTTAAAACAAGGATTCTGCAAACAAAATTATCAATAAACCCTAAAATTATCAATAAACCCTATCTATAGTTGCAGAAAAGAGCATGGCTTGAAAAGCGTGGCTTGAAACGCGCAAACAAAACTTTCCATCCACTGTATCCATAGTTGCAGAAATTTTTTATAACCAAGACTTTAAAACAAAGATAACAAAGATCGAAGAAGAAGTAAAACAAAGATTTAAGAAGGAAAGGCATGCGCCAAAAATGTTAAGATAATTTGAATGGATAGAAATGGCCTCCTTACCTCCAACATGATTTGAAATAGAGTTATGAAGTGCTAGCTGTGTTGACCGTGGATGGAAGACACGCCCTTCATTCTGACGCTCTCCCAACAAAGATACAGAGCCGCTTTCCCAACAAAGATGGTCTCCCACACATGACCCAACAAAGATACAGAGGAGCGTTGATCGAACATAGGACCTTCATATATTTAGTTTGACCCTCTCCAAACAAAGATACAGAGGAACGCGAATATAACACACGACTTTCATATATTCAGTACGCTCTCTCAACAGAGATACAAAAAAACAACATTGTGGATCGAACACACGACCCTTTCCCAACAAAGATAAAAGATACAGAGGAAACAACATTGCGGATCGAACACACAACCTTCATATATTCAATCTAAGTTATATTTAATCTGACTCTCGCCCAACAAAAATGCAGAGGAACGTGGATGGAACACACAATGCTCTCTCAACAAAGATACAGAGGCAACAACATTGTGGATCATGAATGGAACACACAAGGCTCTCTCAACAAAAATACAGACGCAACAACATTGTAAATCGTGGATGGAAAACACAAGACTCTCTCAACAATAAAGATACAGAGGCAACAACACTAACACTGTGGATCGAACACACGACCCTCTCCCAACAAAGATTCATATACAGAGCCAACAACATTGTGGATATTCAATTTGAGTTATATTCAATCTGAATTATGGTCGAAAATACTCATATAATTCTTTTTGAAACGATTGGGCACAATCTTGAAACAATCCAGCTTGAACAATGAGGAAACGGCTATGAATAAACCGCACGAATTCGGATTCCTTGGTCGAAGAGATTGCGATTGTGAAATCCGGTTGGAAACGGCTCGAATTCAAGAAATAATAATTAGAACAGCCCAAAAAATAAAAAGTTACCCAAAAAGAAAAAAGTTAAATGTTGTTTTTGTTTGTGAAACTTTCATGAATGTAATTAATATTTCTTGAATTAACTCTAACATTTAGTTGAATTCGAACAGTTTATTCTAGGCGGATTTCACCATCGCACCTTTTTTGTTTTGTTTTTGGAATTCTAAATTTAGGTAACGTTTTGCTTTTTTTCCGTTTTGCTTTTTTCCGTTTTGCCAGAGGAATTCGAGCTGTTTCCTCATTGTTCAACGCGAATTTCACAATGCAATCTTTTCAACCGTAGTCATTGTTGATAACGGATTTCAAAATACACAATGTTGTTGCCTCGGTATTTTTGTTGCGAGAGGGTCGTCTGTTCGATCTACAATGTTGTTGCCTTTATGTCTTTGTTGCGAGAGCGTAAGACTGAAAATATGAAGGTCGGATCGACAATGTTGTTGTTGTCTATCTTGGGAACCTGTTCATTTCCAGACGTTCAATTTGTGTTTTCTGCAAAGGCGGCGAGTGTTTATACCATGTGAGACATATGATGATCCATGACAACCGCTGCCAAGAGGAATAAATATGCGAGAGACCACCTCATATGGAGGACGTTATCGTGTGGATTGATTTTATATTAAAAATTTTGCATTACTCCATTTCTCCGAAGAAATTATTGAAGTTTTGTATGAAGTCTGCGGGAGAGGAAGATCGCATGGAAGCTGTGAAATCGGTTCATGAATCCATACAGGTTTTCATCAAGTATTAGATCTTCTTCTTGATGTTTAGGAGTGATTGTCAAGAAAGTAAATTACTAGTTTAGGAAAAATCAAATTATTTAGTATATAAATGCAACAGCACAAGTTCTTAAATTTTTTTTTTTATATAATAAATATAGTGCCGAGAGAAAAACGCTGATTATGTTGTAAAATAAAAACTCTTAGCTCAAGCCGCAGGGGCTTCCATGACGAAAATAGAACCCATAACATAACAGTAACCTCCACTAAGTACGATGGAAGATGACAATAATAACGCTTATGACCAATGGAGGTTTTATGTTATCAAATTTTATGTCTATGGTTATTTTGTTTTTTTTTATATTTTTTTTTAATATTTTGTATAATTAATATATTGATTTTAAATAGTTTTGGACATTAAAAATAAACATTGACTTGGGTGTGATTTTTGTCAACAACTTTTGATATTATTTCTGTAATTGTTACAATTTTTTTAATTAAATTGTTCTTCTCATAATTACTAATTTATATTGCAAATTTCTATCCATGTTATTTGTTATATTATCATTCATATATTGATATCTGAATTATCACTCTAAAGAATGAATCAATAAGTATTCTAAATAAATATAATGAAATGATATGCAATGTTATAAATAAAGAGACTGAAATGATATGCAATTTTGATTTTTTTTAGGTTTTGTGACGAGGCGAAGGTGAAGGAGGCGAAGGCGAAGACGGAGGCAGGCAAAGGGAGAGGGAGAGGTGGAGGTGGATGTGGTGGAGGAGGAGGTGGAGGTGGTGGTGGTGGAGTAGGAGGAGCTGGTGGACGAGGAGGTGAAGGTGGAGGAGGTGGTGGTCAAGGTGGAGTAGGAGGAGGAGGTGGTGGAGGCGGAGGCAAAGGGGGAGGTGGTGGTGTTGGTGGAGCGGGTGGTGGTGGAGGAGGAGGTAGAGGTGGTGGAGGAGTGTGAGGAGGAGGTAGAGGTGGTGGAGGAGTGTGAGGAGGAGGTGGAGGAGGAGGATGGGGTGCGGGTGGAGGTGGAGGAGGGGGTCAGGAAGCTCATGGACGAGCTCGCGGAGGTGGAGGTGGTGGTGGAGGTCGAGGTGGAGGATGTTTAGAAGGTGGTGGTGTTGGTGGTGGTGGAGGATGAGGAGGAAGAGGCAGAGGAAGAGGCGGAGGTGGAGTTGCAGAGGGAGAGGTGGATGTGGAGGTGTAGGAGGAGGATAAGGAGGAGGAGGAGGTGGCGGTGGATGTGGAAGTGGTGAAGGAGGTGTCTGTGGAGGTGGAGGAGGAGGTTGAGGAGGAGGTGGAGTTGGAGGAGGAGATGGTGGTGGTGGTGGAGGAGGTTGTGGTGGTGGTGGAGGGTGGAGGGTGGAGGTGAGGTGGAGGTGGAGGTGGAGGAGGTGGAGAAGAGGAGGTGGAAAGTGGAGGAGAGGGGTAGGTGAAGGACTAGAGGATGAGGTGGAAGGAAGGAGGAGTGGAGATGTGGGAAAAGAAGAGGTGGAGGAGGAGAGGAGGAGGTGGTGGTGTGGGGAGGCGGTGAAGCTCGATCTGGAGGAGGAGGGGGTGGACAGTGTGGAGGTGGAGGTGGTAGAGGTGGAGGTGGAGGTGTAGGTGGAGGTGGTGGAGGAGAAGGGGTGGAAAAGGTAGTGGAGGTGAACGTGTAGGCAGAAAAAAAGGCGGAATATTTGAAGGCGAAGGTTGAGGTGGAAGTATAGGAGGTGGTGGTGGAGGTGGAGGAGGCAGAGGAGGAGAAAGAAGTGGTGGTGGAGGAGGCAAAGGCACAAGAGGAGGTAGAGGGGTAGGAAAAATGACAATTAGCTCCACCTCGTCGCCCTCCACCTCTACCTCCACCTCCACCGCCACCTCCACCTCTCCTCCTCTTCTTCCTCCTCCTCCTCCTCCTCTTCCACCTAACTCCACCTCCGTTTGTTGCCACTCGTTCCCTCCCCCTCCTCCTGCACCTCCACCTCCTCAACCATCGCTGCACCTCCCCCTGTCCTCCTTGACCACCACCTCCTGCTTATCCACCTCCACTTATGCTTCCACCACCTCCGCAACCTCTACCTCCCCCCCCTTCACCTTTTCTACCATCACCTCCACTTCCTACCCCTCCTCTTCCTCCCCCATCTCTGCCACCTCCTCCCCCTCCTCCTCCTTCATCTCCACCTCCCCCTCTTCCTCCTCTTCCTCCTCCACTGCCACCTCATCTTCCACCTCCTCCTCCACCTCCACCTCCTCTGCCATCCCGTGCACCTTCTCCCGCTCCTCTTCCACCACCACCTCCTCGTCTACCACGTCTTCCTCCACCTCCACCTCCACCTCCACCTCTGTGCCCTCCTCCTCTACCTCCTCCCCCTCCTCCTCCTCTGCTTCCTCTTCCTCCACCATCTCCGCCACCTCCTCCTCCCCCACTTCCTCCACCCCCTCTTCCTCCTCTTCTACCTCCACCGCCACCTACTCTTCCACCTCCACCTCCACGCCCTCCCCCTCCACCTCCACCTCCACCTCCACATCCTCTCCCTCCACCTGCACCTGCACCTCCACCTCCTCCACTATTGCCTACACCCGCTCCCTCTCCTCCTTCACCACCACCTCGAAAACAAATGGCGTGGACCGGAGCGTGGATCGAACACATGACCTACATGGACCAGAGCGTGGATTTAACACATGACCTTCAGATATTCACTTTGATGCTCAGCTTTCCCTTGACGCTCTCCCAACAAAGCTATCTTCCTAAATTATGAAAAAGATACAAGAGCCAACAAGATTGGTGTTACCAATGGAAGCATATTGCTTGCTAAATCCACACTGAGAAATGAAGGAAACCGCTCTGAAAAAAATCCCTTCACCCGAATCCATCTATTAACTAAATTTAACTAAAGCAAAAAAGAAAAAGTCTGAAAAAGCAAAAAGTTAACTAAAGCAAAAAACTCAAAAAAAAACTAAATTTTAAAAGCGGAATATTAATTCTATTTTTGAAACCTCCAAAAACAAACAAAATAAAAGTTAATAGTTAAATAAAATAACCCATAAAAATTAACACTCAAATTTGAAAAGGCAATGTAAAAAACTAAAAGTTAAATTTAAAAACAATTGTTAATTACTTTTGAAGTAAAAGATTGGCAATTTCAAAGGCCGAACAGTTATCCACAACGTAAAGACCAAACAGAATTATCTAGTTTTTGTAAAAAAAACTGAATTAAAAAAGTAAAAAAACAATGATGACATTTAAAAACACAATTTGTAAATTGCTTTAAATTGGTGGAAGAATAAACAAAGTTAATGAATTCACAAAATTACCAAAAAAAAATTATTATAATTTTTTTTCAATACCTTCTCTTCTATTTCTAATGTATTGGTGCATTAAGACAATGTACCTGAAACGTAAGCCATTGTATTTATATTTTAGAAGCAAATCTAATTGGCTGGGGTGGGTATTAATTGTAAGTGTGAGGACAGACGATCTGGAAGACTAATTGTAATGGAACACAAAAGTATCAATAAGTGCTTTCCTTTCCATTTCAAATGTGCTTAATATTTCAAATATGCTAACAAAATTATTCATAAACGCTATTCAGAATTATTCATAAACATAAACCCTATCCATAGTTGTAAGATCGGACAATAAAACCCTAAAAATATAATGGAACATGAAAAGTATCAATAAGTTCTCTCCCGAGTTGCAGCAAAATAATTATGTTTTCTCCCTTTCTTTCTCCCTCTCCCTTTCTTTCTCCCTCTCCCTCCATCCTACTCCCTCCCTTTCCCATATGTTTCTCCTTGTTGGACTTACATTTCCGATGTTCTAATAAAATTATAAATAGTTGGAACCTTTAGTGATTACATAACGACTAGGTGAATTTGAATGTCATTTAGGACACACTATACTACTTTATATTTTCACATTCTGTAATACTTTATTCAAATTTTTTTACCCTCTGTTTTTCTTAGTGTTATATATGAATTTTATGGCTTCTAGTTTTTGTCTTATGGAAACACTTCTTCTTACTTTAAATTTATGAAAATGTTCCAATTCACATCATCAAAGTAGTGATATTGGAGTATTCCACAATAGATATAATATATTAATCTATTACAACATTTATGATAAAACAAATGTCATTCTCCATGTCTTGGCCCATTCCTTGGGAAAATACTGCCAACCCCATAGTTTACGAAGTGATTTATAATCATATCATTTATATGTCCATGATAGTACTTATTCTAGCACCTATTTGGAGGCATGAGCTTCTCCTACTATTGGTGCAAACATAAGAAGTGTTTCATCTACAAATTGTTGATAAAATGAAATTTGATCATCCCCCCTGAAGTTACATACCCCTAGTTTTGTTTGAGGGTACCATAGCCTTAATAGCTCAACTCATTCCTTTTTCCCATTAGAAAGAAGAAGTAGGATAATGGGTTCCCTTGTCTAATTCCACAAGGTGGACTAGATGTTGAGGAGGGTGGTCCATCTATGAGAATCAAGAAGAAGGCCTTGGAAATAAGAGAGATAATCTAATTTATCTATTTGTCAGAAAACACAAAGGTGAAAAGGATGTTATAGATGTATAGATAATTGTGTCTAACAAAATAATTGGGCATGTAAATCTTAATGACCATACCCAAATTTTGAAAACTTTATAGATCGAATCAATTCATGGGCCAAAATGATGCTATAAAAGATTTTTCCACCTTCACCATAACTAGATTTCTCCTAGAAGATGAGATTTCTCATGCCTTCCTTAGGAATTTGTGTGAAGTAGGCAGCATTGTGTTTATGAGTATTTGGGATGTTATTCAAAATCCCAAACCAATTCCCAAACATGTGACTTAATGATGGCCTAATATGATTGAAAGATGTCTAAGGTAAAGCCATCTGGTATAGGTGTTTTTCTTTGAACATTTAAATGGCTACTAGTTCGATGTCTTGAATTGATATTTGCATGAGAAAGGCTTTGTTGTGCTTCTAAGTAATCAAACTAGGGGCGTTCTATGTAATTCTTTCAATAGAATCCCTTTATATACCTTTTTGTTTTAGTGAGAAAAATATTAGTAGTAATTTTTCAATTCCTTTTCAATGTTACCATCTCACTATAACTTCAAGCCCTAATTGTGTTTTAGGGTTGAAATTGTGTTATGATGTTGATGTTAAAACATGGATAAATGGAATAATTGTATGTTCTTCTCTCCTTCATTTAGCCATCAATATTTTACTTATTTTTCATAACATCCCCAATACTCACAAACACAATGCCACCTACTTCATATGTATTCCTAAGGAAGACATGAAAAAGAATGTAAAATCTCATCTTCTAGGAGAAATCTAGTTATGGTGAAGGTGGAAAAATCCTTTATAACATCCTTTTGGCCCATGAATTGATCCAATCTATAAAGATTTCAAAATTTTGGTATGGTCATTAAGCTTGACATGCCCAATTATTTCTATCACATCCATTTCACTTTTGGGTTTTGTGACAAATAGATAAATTAGATTATCTCTCTTATTTCCAAAGCCTTCTTCTTGATTCTCATAAGTGGACCACCCTCGTCAACATTTAGTCCACCTTGTGGAATTAGACAAGGGGACTCATTATCCTACTTATTCTTACTAATGGGAAAAAGGAATGAGTTGAGCTATTAAGGCTATGGCACCCTCAAACAAAATTAGGGGTATGGAACTTCACGGGGATGATCAAATTGAATTTTATCAACAATTTGTAGATGAAACTCTTCTTATGTTTGCACCAATAGTAGGAGAAAATCATGCCTCCAAATAGGTACTAGAATACCTTATGGTAGCTTTGGGCACAATTATAATACATTGTAAACTGCATATATTCTTCTTGAATGCTCGTATTTCTATTCAATTACATATTTCCAAAATTCTCGGATATCAATGGAGTTACCTTAAGTCTAAATACATGGGTTCTCTATGTGTTACAAAGGCCCTTTGGTGTGCCTTGTGGGAGTATCTTCACCTTTACTTCCCCAGTTTCTTTTACATGATTGTTGTTACGGTCACAAAAGGATTGTAAGCTAAATTAGTGATATTGTAGTTAGAATCAAAGTTATGAAGCTAATGGAGCTTTCAGATAACCAGCAATATTTTTCCATTTAAAGCATTGAGAATGTATTAGTTGAAGCATAAAAAATTATATTAGATAAAGCTATTGATTAAGACATAAAAATCTTTATATTTTGATTAACCATGCATTCACTGTAATAAATGACAATAATTTTCTCAAAAAACAATATTATAATCAATTAGAAATAACTAAATAATAGGCAAGAAACAATTACTACAATGACTATTCCTTGTCAAAATATGTAAAATTTTAAATATAATTTATATGTATATCTTAATAATATAAAATTTCAAATTAAAAGAAATAAAAATAAAATAAATAATGATAATAAAAAAATAAATTTGAGATAAATTATTTAATTGATGTGGATTTTACTCTTTTAAAATTAAAAGGTCAAAATTTTCAGCATCGTTAGTTATATATATAATATTGAATATGTATAATATTGAATATGTATATTATTCACACAAGTGATTAATATATTTAATATAGAGCCTAAAAATTTGATGTGTTCCTTACTTTGTTACATTAATTTTTAATAACTAACCTGCAAAATTGTTAATCTCAAATGGATAGTTAAGTTATCAATATCAAAAAGATGGTTAACAAATTTTAGTGTTTTAATATTAAATTGATGGTTAATGAATTTTACTATATTTGTAATTAGAATATTTCTAATTTACATTTAAATTAATAAATTTTACTAAGTATATATAATCCCAAAATTATAATATAGTTAATGGACTTTAACAAATCTGAAGTCAATTCTACATCTTCCAACAATGCCACTCCAAATTTGAAAATGGGTATCTACCAAACTCCAGAGTGTGGAGACCACAGAGAAAGCATTTTAAACCGCAAAATATGGCGGAGATTATGGGATGGCAGGTGCATAAAACGGCCATGTTGTGTTCTAGGAAATAGTAGATTGAAAAAAGCATAGCCGTTGTGGAGACGAGGAAATAAATAGCTTCCCCTGCTTTTCATGCGTGGAGAGAGCGAATCAAACTACTCTTTGGTGCATAGCTGAGCGAGAACTAATGCCTAACTTTTTGGCATCCAGATAGAGAACGCAAATGCATGCATACCACGGGTCCTAACCATCCTCTGAATGCTCAAGGCATGTCGCAGGAAACCAAAAGGAGAACTATAATCCCATGGAAATTTCTGTGAATTGCATGGTGCAGAGCACGATCTGATTGAGTGGAAGTACGGGACGGGAGTTCTGAAAAAGAGACCATCCGATTCCTTTTGATTGAATGCCATCCAATAGTTAGTATATATATAATATCTCTGTTAATGGTAAGTCTACATAATAATTATTTCTATTCATGAAAATAGATATGTTTCTATTTCTTTGAAATACATATGTTTTTATCTTCTTCGATTTTGTGTATTGCTAAACCCTTTTGCACCCTAGGACACAGCATATTGGGCTTAGCAGGACACAATATATTGGGTATTGGGTTGATTTAGCATTGCACTTGGTTCATTTCTTCGTCTTCTTTTTCTGTGGACGCTTTAGCAATGGCCATCGATATTTCGCTCTTCTTGTTTGTATTTTTTTCCTAAGTTTTGGGTTTTTTTCGTTTTTCATGAAAACCTTAGAGTGCATGGAGATGTTGAGCATGCTACCTTGGCGGCTTGATATCTTGTACTACTAATACTTGCATTTGGGTGTATTGGACAAGCTAAAACTCTGGTCCACCTTTTTTTAAGGCAACTATTAGTTGAAACAAGCATTCAAAAATCCAAACTATTTAACAAAAAAAATTAAAACAAGAAAACACCATCATAATTTTTAGTTGTCCAGTGTTGTTATATAAACAAATTCACATAAACAGCACGAGAGAAATTCCTAAGCAGAAGGATAAAAATTCTATGGCATCTGGTTCGGTGCCAGTAACAACGACCACGATATCTTTCCTTCCGTTTACAATTTTTTCATCTTATTCAAAATTGTTTCAATCTATTTCAATCTTTAAAAGTGAAAAGTTGTTTATACATTATGTAGATGTATTACCATCTTTAAAAGTCAATAGTTATTTATAAGTGTTTTTCATTTAAAAATCAAGAAAATGCTCTTAGCAAAGTGCTTTTTTTAGTTATTTATACGTGTCTTTTTATTTCAAAATCAAGAAACTTCCCATAAAAAGTAATTTTTTTTATTAGAGGAAGAAACAAGTTTGCTTCACCGTATTTATTTTTATTTGTAATTCTTTTATTCAAAAATCACAGAGTAACCACGATATCTTTCCTTGGGTTTACAATTTTTTCATCTTATTCAAAATTGTTTCAATCTATTTCAATCTTCAAAAGTGAAAAGTTGTTTATACATTATGTATATGTATTACAATCTTTAAAAGTTAATAGTTATTTATAAGTGTTTTTTATTTAAAAATCAAGAAACTCCTCTTAGCAAAGTGCTTTTTTAGTTATTTATACGTGTCTTTTTATTTCAAAATCAAGAAACTGCCCTTAGCAAAGTAATTTTTTTGTTAGAGGAAGAAACAAGTTTGCTTCACCGTATTTATTTTTATTTGTAATTCCTTTATTCAAAAATCACGGATCTGAGATTTTATGATGACCCACTACGAACGATTAAATGTTTATTCAGGATCTCTATGGATTATTATTATTATTATTACTATTATTATTTTT
>APFE030677589.1:7321-17902 GCA_000404065.3 Pinus taeda
ACCTCTAGTATCTTGCAAGAGGAGTCGAGGGACTCCAAGTACTTGTGGAGCAAGGGCCCTCCTCTTTTTAAGTTGTACGCATCATTTTTCTTATAAATATGAAGCTTGTTTAGGTTCTAATAAAGAGTTGAATTTTTTGCTCTTTCGATTCTCTTAACAGTTGCAGTAGAGAAAAAATTGGATAGGCTTTAGGTGCCAAGGGATTTGAAGCTTCTCATGGATTAATTTTTTTGGTAAATGCAAGATTCAAAATTTGTTGTTGTCTCCCATTATAAATATGGTTTTGGAAAATGGTAGTTTGTTAATATGTCCTTGCATTTCTATAGGGAAAGCAACTCCCCTTGCTGACAAAATGTTAAAGGGAGCTCTCTACCAACAAGATGGCCTACTATTCAAACAATAATTTAAGGATTCCATTCTAGTTTTTGAATCTTCAAATTAATCTTGTACTAGTTTTTTTTATCCCTTCTTATGTTTATGTTTATCTCTATTCTCAGCATTAGGATCTTCCCACTATGCCTAGGCATGCTTTTGGATGTTTAGTCTACTAGTTTTCTTGCAATTTCGAGTTGAAAGACCATACTTATGTTAGTAATGTCTTTTGTACTAAAGGTTGGTAACAAGCCATAATAGGTTTAAGAGGGGTGTTCATATAATCTTATTTTTACAACCTTAATTGGTTAAGTTGTTATATGGAATTTGCATCTACGGATAAACACATTTTCCTTAGGTGGGTGACTACACCTAGAACATCAGAAAGAAAGTAGTTTAACCTTTTCTTGTAGAAGATAGATGAGATGGGGGAACTTACTTGTACTCTTTCGCTTCCTTGATCTCTTTTGAATCGCCCCTGTCACTCCCACTTGAATTCAATCCACTCAAAAGGTACCTGTATAAAGAGAAACAGAAACAAGAAACGATCAAAACATACATGATCTATCTACTATAAAACAATGGAATCGAAGACATTGAAACACATAATCATCGCAAATATGAAAAATCATATGAGAAAAGGAATAAGCTCTTTATTAATGTAGAAGGAAGAGTATCACCCAATATAGTGCGACCTTGTGCTACTCCTCTAGCTTTAGTTCAACCCTCGTCACATCAAAAGCACACAACTCCAGTAGCATAACATTGCTTAACATAAACTCAATCCTCAAACCAACATAATTTCTTTACAAACTTTAGATTCTAGCCCCCTGATCACTATGATGAGTGCTCAATTTATAGGAAATGGAGGTGGTTTTGTCATAAATGAGGGTATTGAATGGCCTTCCAAATTTGGAGTTAGTTTCCATGGAGCAAGGGATGAGAGGATAGAAAGTTAATGGATCCTTAGCCTATCCAATTTCGAGCTCATAGGAGGAGATAAGAGATGGGAACCCTATGCAAATTTCGCTCAATCTCGCCCAATGCAGGCTAAATAGGGCCTAAGTGCAGGCCACAATGGGCTTTCCTGCTCTGCAGTGCACGGTCTCAAGGCTTGGGCTATGCTGGTGTCCCAAGGAGGCATTTTAGGAAGGCTTCAGGCCAGGAAACTTTCATAGAAGGAGGCATTCAATGAGTTGACTTGTCTAGGGTATGTAACAACTGATTTAGGGTTTGATGAGCCCTAATTGTATTGATCTAAATGTCAAGAGTGATGTGCCCAAATAGACTTGTAACATAAGTCAATTTATATTCTGATTTCATCTCTTATATATATATATACAAAATGAAAGGGGTTTAGAATAAGTTTGGGTGAATGTTCGTACATTCTTAATTTTGAAATCAATGCATATTCTATTTTCATTTCACACACACACGCACACACACACACACACACACACATATAACAAGAATATTAAAATTAACTTTAAAAATTACTATTACAAATTAAATACTTATGTTAAATTGAAGATTTTAATGTGACCTTTTGAGAGTGATCTTATAACATACCCCCTACTATCCCTAGCCCCTACTAAGGGTAGGAGGTAGTTACTATGTTGATCCGACCTCCAATGTCGTGTTATGGAAATGGGGTCTAAATTTTTTCAATCTCTTGCAACTTCTTCAAAACTTAAAATGGATAGCATCGTTGCGTTCATCTCATCAAGACCTTTCCAATGATATAAAACTTGCTTCAATCCGACTCCTAAATAGAAATGCATGACCATTCAAAGGTTGGCTTATTAGATAGTGCCACATAATCTCGACCTGCCACGTGGCTATTCGAGTTAGCCACTTGAATCGCTGACACATGGTAGCGTTACCATAGCTACCGACCCGTCCATATTGGTGTCATGCATTAACCCCTCTCTATGACTCACATGGCCCAAACTATATATATATATCCAATGTATACAGGGGTGGGCCCTTTATGGCTACGTCACCACAGGGATTAAATTCCAGCGGGTTCCAATACTGTTCCCCGCTAAAACTGTCGGTTTAAGCCTTCTGGGCTATGTGGCAATATACACATGATAAAGCTAACCCCCTTGATGTATATGTAAAAGCATTTATGCCATGTGACACTCGTCCTCATTGAACGAGCCGGGCATGCTAAGTCACCATGGGGCTTAGATCTTGGGAGTTCTACCATGTTTCTCGTCCAAAACCTTCAGGATCTAGGGTCCGAGGTAACGTCACTGGTCTTAAACGTGAGGGCGACGTATCCATTGTCATGTCCTCCACGTGGCCTGGGTCCCAGGTAATCTTCAAACCCTCACAATTCATAGTTTTTGTGTTATACAAAAATTGGGATTTCCACTTAGTAGATGTGCATGCCCATATAGTGGCCCACCATGTCACATCGTGTGGGCACTTTAATCCCCATGGGACTTGCCCAACCTCCCATCAAAATCTTCGAGGTATCAAACCTCTTTGACACATGGACAACTATTAGCGCTTACCCATCAATGGCTTGGATTTCTTTTTGTCTAATGGTTGATCACCGCACCTAGTCACAGACTCAAAAGGGTTTAAGCCATTTATTTCCAAAATCTTGTGGTCTAGTCCTAAGGATTTTAGCCCTATGCTTGGCCACTGTTAATGCCCGTATAAGGGCCTTCACCCATGCGTTCGATACATAATCTATAAACATACAAGGGTATATTCAGGTCCTTTCGGGCTATCCCTTTTGAGCTTGTACTACTCAACCTAGACTTAGTCTATGAATGCATAATTGAACTAACTATTCATATACTTATATATATATATAATAATATATATATAAATATATATATATATATGTATATAGATTTAAGGCTATCTCTCTTGAGCTTATGGGTAAATATCAACCTGATAGCCAAGGTATTTTAAATGTAGGTATTTATTTGATTAACAAAGATTGATCTATCTCTTCGTACACAAGCCATTTAGACCAATTTGCATGCTCAAGATGGACACAGGAATAAGCATTCCTAAGAAAAACATCCAGGAACAATTATATCTAGGAAGTCACATTCCTTAGTGTTAACCTGAATAGTTCATCAACACAATGGCCATATATCCAAGCAATTCCATGCAATTAATTAATCATTAACAAAGATTCCCATCTCTTCATGCTCATGCAATCCTAGGCTAATTCTAAGCTTAGATATATCCATAGGAAATGGAACATTCCTTAAAATATTTACACAAGACATTGAGATTCCTCATTCATCCAAGAAACAACACTTAACATTATTGTGACATCATTCAACACAATAGCATAGACATAATAAGCACATGTACGAGGCATAAGATAATACTTATCTTATAAAGAGATATGAAAATTGAGATTGGGACTCTAACTCCCCACCCAACCTTAGACCAACTACAACTACGTTTACTTGTAGCTATTAACTCCTGAGCTAGATTCCAGTGCTCGAGGTGGAGTTCTTTTGAGAGGAAACTTAACCAATATTGACAATTGAAACATGATGTCACAAGATCATTATGCCTTCATCCACTAGCTACAAAAGCTTCCACTAAATATTCCAGACTTTACAAACATAATTAACTCCCATGCCAAGATACCACAATACATCGAGTCTATATCTGCTTCCTGTGCATTGTACAGTGTCAGCCAATGTGCTTGTGTTGTGGGAAATCCTTCCTTAAGTGGTTTCATCCACAATTTCAACACTTATATGGACCCTTATCATAACTCGTGGCTTCTTGAGTAGAGCGGCTTCTGCTAGCAGTGCTGGACCTCTGTTGATGTTCTTGATTAACAGGGGTTGAACTTGTTCCCTTGGTTGCTTTTTTCCTCTTTCCTTTAAACTTGGAATTGCCTTTGAATTTTCAGTCTAATTTATATTCAAGCCTATGCCTAGACTGCTCATAATAGTGCTTCAGTTTTCGAATTTCATCCTCTAATGTCTTGGGCTCATCAAACTTAATTCTATCCTTGAAGGATTGTCGCAGTCCTTTGTCATATCTTTGAATCTTTGCTTTTTCTGCCTTAAGGTAGGGAACATATATTAGCAACTCTAAGAATTTGTCCCAATCGGAGCTCATAGAACTCCTTAGCCTTGCTATCAAAGTATCTCTTAGATAGATACTTGTTCCTAAAATATTCCTCAAATTCCTTCCAGGACAACTCTTCTTCTTTTAGGCTTCTTATGGTTTTTCATATCTTACCACCAAATGTCAACTTTTCCCTTTAGGATGAAAGTAACTACCTTCAATTTCATGTTCTCTAAGTAGTCATGAATTTGGAAGAATTTCTTCATTCCTAACAGCCAGGCTTTTGCATCCTCTGATTTATTCATTTCACCATCAAAAGTAAGAGGCTTAGCCTACTTAAACTCCTTCGATACATATTCTCTTTCCCTTCCTTTCCCAAGATGGTGATGATAGTGATGACGATGATGTGGCCTCCTGTGAATGTTCTCATACTATTGTTCATGGGTGCTTAAATCCTTTTAAAGAGCACTTAGTAAAGTGCCTCCTTTCACCGTGTCATCACTTTACAACCAATGCCTCTTTCTAGATCTACTCTCATTTGCTCCATTGGTCCTATATTCTTGTCCCAAAGGACTCTTCCTATCACTATGACTAATTGCTAACTCATGTTGCCTCTGCGTTTATAAGTTTGACAAACTTTGCAATATGACTACATTGACTTATGCTTGCTTCTCTTATGCTCTAACAAACCTTTCATTGTCATCCTTACACCTCCTTATTTCAGCTCTTAAGCTCCTTAGTGTATCCATCCAATCAAGATAGGTTGCCTCCCTTAGTTGTCCAACTGATCTTTCCTCTTCATTTGTCTTTACTTCTTCATATCCATGCTATGATGAATCAGAGCTATACTGCACCTTTCTACTATTCATTCTATTCATTCCTTGGTCCTCAGTATACTGTGCCATCCTTTGCTGTTCATGCAATATTCAACCTTCATGTGCTGTCATGCACACACATAACTGTTAGATTTTAACAAGTCAAAAATGCATAATAAACATTACCACCTTGGCTTGGTGTTGGAAATCTGCTGGTGTAAAGCTAGCTGCAACATTACACCTCAATTAACACATCGATATCAACAAAATCATATCCAATTATCAACACCATGCTATGCGCATATGTATATTATAATGAAGACACACCCAACAATACAAACAATCAATCCACATAACAAACGAGTTTCTAACACTTATCACAAGGCTTTAATGCCTCATTTTCTCTCCAAAGGTCCAGTGTTGAACCTTTGTCTACATTTCTTATGCGATAGAGTCCATCTAGTCCAAGTGTTGAACCTAGAAGCTCTAATACCATTTTGTAACGTCCTCCCTACTATCCCTAGCCCATACTAAGGGTAGAGGAAGAAGTTACTAAATTGACTTGACCTCCAATGTCATGTTATGGAAATGGGGTCTAAAATTTTTCGATATCTTACAACTTTTTCAAAAATTAAAATGGATAATATTATTGTGTTTGTCTTGTTGAGACCTTTTCAACAATATAAAATTTACTTCAATCTGACTCCTAGATAGAAAGGTATGGCCATTCAAAGGTTGGCCTATCAGATAGTGCTAAGTCATCTTTACTTGCCATGTGGCTATCTGAGTTAGCCACCTCATTACCACATGGCAACATTACCCCAACTGTCAACCCACCCTTACTGGTGTCACATATTAACCCCTCTCTATCGCTCACATGGCCCAAACTATATATATATTATATATATATATATATATATATATATAATATATATATATTATATATATAATATAATCGATGTATGTGAGTGTGGGCCCTCTATGGCCACGTCACCTCGGGAATCAAGTCTTGGCAGGTTACAATATCGCTCCCCACTGGAATTTCTGGGATCAACCTTCCAGGGTACGTGGAAATATACACTTGCGATAAAGCTAGCCACCCCCTTGATCTATATGTAAAAGAATTTACGCCATGTGGCACTTGTCCCCATTGAGTAGACCCCACACACCAAGTCACCCTGGGGTTTAAATCCCGGGAGTTCTACCATGCTTCCTGCCCAAAACGTCTGGGGTCTAGGGTTCGAGGCGACATCACCGGTCCTAAACGCTGAGGCAGTCATTCATTGTCACGTCCTCCATGTGGCCTATGTCCCACATAGGTTTTCAAACCTTCACAATTCATAATTTTCACGTTATACAGAAATTGGGCTTTTCGCCTAGTCGATGTGTGCACCCATATAGTGGCCCATCATGCCACATTGTCTCAACATTTTAATCCTGATGAGACTTTCCCAGCCTCCCATTGAAATCTCCAAGGTACCAGAACTTTGGGATACATGGACGACCAACGCTTACCCATCAACAACCCAAATTTCTCCTTGTCTAGCGCTTGATCACTGTGTCTGGTCACATGTTCGAAAGGGTTTAAGCCATTTCTTTCCAAAATCTCGCGCTTTAGTCTTAAGGATTCTAGCCCCGCACTTAGCAACTTTAATGCACATATAAGGGCCTTCGCCAAGGTCTCCGATGCATAATCTATAAACATACAAGGGTATATTCAAGCCCCTCTGGGCTATCCCTTCTGAGCTTGTACTACATTGACCCAAACTTAGTCTGTGAATGCATAACTAAACATATACTTGTATATATATGTATATAGATTTAAGGCTATCTCTCCTAAGCTTATGGGTAAATACTGACTTGATAACCAAGGTATTTTAAATGCATGTATTTAGTTGATTAATAAAGATTGATTTATCTCTCCATACATAGGCCATTTAGACCAATTTGAAGGCACATGATGGACACAAGAATAACCCTTCCTAAGAAAAACATTCAAGAACACTTCTATACATGAAGTCACATTCCTTTGTGTTAACCTGAACAATTCATCAACACAATGGCAAGATATCCACAAAATTCCATGCAATTAATCAATCATTAATAATGATTCCCATCTCTTCATTCTCAAGAAATCCTAGGCTAACTGCAAGCTCAAATATATCCACATGAAATGAACCATTCCTTAAAATATTTACACAAGACATTGATATTCCTCATTTCATGTAGGAAACCACACTCCTCAATATTATTATGACATCATTTCAGCATAGTAATAGAGACATAATAATCGCATGTACAAGGCATAAGAGAATACTTATCTTATAAAGGGACTTGACAACTAAGATTGAGACTCTAACTCTCCACCCAACCTTAGACAAGCTACAACCACATTTACTTGTAGCCGCCACCCCTGAACTCTATTCTAGTGCTTGAGGTGGAGTGCTTTTGAGAGGAATCTTAACGAACATTGACAACTAAAACAAGATGTAACAAGGTCACTCCGCGTTCATCCACCAGTTACACAAGCTTCCACTTAGTCTTCTAGTCTTTACATACATGATTAGCTCCCATGCCAAGATACCACAATATAGATAGTCTTAGGCCACTTTCAGGAGAAGAGAGTCCACAACAAGGGAATGCTCATAAGTGGATTAGCTACTGATGGGTTAGAGATCACCTCTCCAGGTGCTTAGATGACAATGACTTACCTCTGTTCAATTCTCTATGTAATAACCATTTGTGACTTTCCCTTTCTTTTGTTTCCATTGGTTGCGCCTTTACCATTTGATCTACATATATGTTTACATAATAATAATTAAGGATTAACTATTCGTTATTCCTTTCTGCCTCTCGAATTTCCCTAATATTCTAGATCGAGTGTCCCATCCCATCTCATGAGAGCAAAAGCTTTGAATATTTTTGAAGTATCATTTTTATGAATTTTGTTAAGGCATTTAATGCCTATTGATATTGACAATGTTGAACAATTCATATTGGAAACTCACTATTCAATCTTTTTCCATAGAAATCATTAAATTTCATTTAGTTTTTATAATTCTATATTGGTAATTAACAAACATAATTTTGAACAAATGATTATTTAAATGATTATTTTCAAACTTATTCAATTTACTTAATATTTATTTTCCTTTTTCAAAGTCTTTTTTGTTGCTTATATTGTGTGAAAAGAAACAAACTATCCATGTGTTAATCAATCTACTTATCATAAAACCTTGCTGCTATTCTTTAATTTCTATATATGATTGAAACTACAAAGTCCTCTCAATTAGCATTATGGTTAAAGAATATTTGATTTTATTAAAATGAATATATTTTTATGAAATCCTAAAATCACATAAGGGTTTAATTGCATTAGAATTGCCTATCTATCCATAAAAATCAACAAAAAGAAACATATTTGCTAAAAAATAACCGACTCTAAAAAAATAGAAGAGAACTTCTAATTATCTTAAACCCCTTTCAATATTAATCCTTTTCCCTAAATTAAAAAAAACCAAATAGAAAATCTTAACACCTAATAGATAAAAAAAAATCAACTGACGTTAATTATATTTTAATACTATATAACAACTGAAATATTTAACTTAAATGCCAATATAGTTTCTTTATTTAGAATTAATATTAAGACTCATATCAAATTATACAACAATTCCATTATTTTTTTTATAGTTAAATATATATATAATACTATTTATTTTTAATCAATAATAAATCATATATATTAATACCACCATCATATTTTTCAAATAATTTTAATTAAGCCCAGTGGAAAGAGAATATATATAAATGTGATTACTATAAAAGTCATAGGAATATATTCCCGAAAAAGGATGGTCATGCTATCGATAAATTTGACCATATTAGTTTATTCTACTGCCTAGAGTTAACCCAGCAAGTATTTTATGAACACTTTTTACTTTCTTTAATGCATTCACTTATTTTATGGGTAGTTCTTAATCTTCCATTTTTCATTCTCAACAATCATAGGAAGAATGGAAGGGACTTCAAACTCATAAAATGATGACTAGTGGCTCACAATTATTTTAGTAGGATTAGACATTGATTGCTTCATCTGCAAATGAATATTGAAATTACTTAAATGAATGTTGTACACCTGCCATGGGATTTTATAATTGGTTCCAAGGTCAACACATCTTTTCAATTTGAAGGTTAATAATCCTAGAGCTGGACATAGAAATATATTACATTTCCTAGAGCTGGAGACATGTGGATTTCCATCACCCACAAAGAAAGGCATTTCAATTTTATTATTATCTTTGTCAAACGATGTGAAGGTACAATGAAGTGGGCTGTGGAGGAGGTGGCAGTCTTTCATTGTCAGGTTAATTTCAATCATTATTACCTTCTCAAACCACCTTTACAATATTTAGATGATTGGTTTAAAGAAATTATATCAAAGGTGTGGGTACAATAAATTCCAAATATCCCCCTAACAAAAAAATAGTGTCATTCCAAATTCTGCTTAGAATCACTATGAGAATAAATTCCCTGGACAAAAGTAATTTCATTCCATCTTCAACTTTGAAGTATGGAGTGATGGAGAGGGTCCATGCTTACATGTCGAATGCTGTCTCCATAGTCACACTACTTTCATAGATTACACAGTATATTCATTTTAATGTGCATAACACCACCTATGAAAACAAATGTATAATTTATTATTTGTTGACAAAAAATTTTCATCTATTATATTAACTTGATGTCTGTGACTTATATCTATTGATTTATACATAAAATAGGTTTATCCACAAAACTGCATTTCATTATCAAAGGAACATAATGGGTGTAACACATATATATTAAACCTGTCAAACAATAAATAAAAGAAAAATTCTTTTATTCACACAAGTTTGATTTCCATACAATATAGAAACTTATCTATATATAAATATAATTAACAATTATACTTAACTATAAATAAAAAACAATATTAATAACAAAATAGTAAGGTTATATTCTATATAAAAACTATCATATTATTTTGGAAATGATTGCAGTTAATAATAAATATTTCTATTATTATTAGTGGGTTTTTACTATAATTATAAGTAAGTTCAATGTTAAAGATGTGTGAATCATATTGTGATATCGAGGTAAGTGAAATGCTATGTGATTAGTTGCTTTCATCACAAAAAGCCTTATAGATGGATCAATTTGAGCTGTGTTTTTAAAATTGAAATGAAATTTATAACGGCAATTTCATAGAAAGTTGGGAATAATATTCAAATTAATAAAATCTCATTAATTTTGATAAATTAACTCATTATTATTAATATTTAGTATTACA
>APFE030677591.1:0-25244 GCA_000404065.3 Pinus taeda
ATAAAAACTTGCTAAACCGTGAAAGCTACGTACCTCAAATAAACTCTTTGGTGACGGCCAACTCATGATTGCTGTAATCTTCTCTGGGTCCATTTTCAATTCATTCTCTGCCACTACAAATCCCAGATATATTAACTCCTTCTGTAGGAAAGTGCATTTCTTCAAATTTACCAGCAGTTTGTTCTGCTGCAGCTTCTCAAATACTTTTCGAATGTGTTGAAGGTGTTCCCTTTTTGTCCTGCTAAAAATTAAAATATCATCCAGATAGACTACCACGAATTTTCCAATAAATTCCTTTAACATTTCGTTCATCAGTCTCATAAATGTACTTGGAGCGTTACTCAACCCAAACGGCATAACCAGCCATTCGTACAGCCCTTCATTGGTCTTGAAGGCTGTCTTCCATTCGTCGCCTTCCCTAATCCTGATCTGATGATACCCACTTTTCAGATCGATTTTTGTAACATACGCTGCTCCACTAAGGCAATCCATCATGTCATCCATCCTAGGCAAGGGAAACCTGTAGCGGATGGTGATCTTGTTTATAGCCTGCGAATTTGTACACATTCGCCATTCGCCTCCCTTCTTGGGTGCAAGGACTGTAGGTACGGCACAGGGGCTTAAACTTTCTCTGATCAGTCCCTTGTCCAACAATTCATGTACTTGTTTGCGCACTTCTTCATTGTCCTTTGGACTCATTCTGTACGCTGCCTTATTTGGTAAACTCGCTCCTGGTATAAAATCGATATGATGGTTGATGCTCCTTTTTGGGGGTAACTTATCAGGTAATTCCTCTGCTGCAATATCGTGAAATTCTTCTAACAACTCTTGTACTTCCTTAGGCAATTCTATCCTTTCTGAGCTCAACAATACTGGCTTCATCCTCCTTACAACTGCAAAATTTACTTCTGTTTCATCAATCTATTTGATGAATTGTTTTCCTCCCAATAAAAGCGCCTTTGTTCCGCTAGATTCTGCTGAATCTTCTTCTTTGATGGGCACGAGTGTATGTTTAACCCCATCTTTTGTAAACTTGTAACAATTCGTCTTTCCATCGTGTGTCACTCTTTTGTCATACTGCCAAGGCCTCCCAAGCAGTATGTGGCACACGTCTATGGGCATCACATCGCAGACCACTGTATCGTGGTACTTGCCAATGCGAAACTCCACCTCGCACTGTTCATCAACCAACAATTGGTGGCCTTTCTGTAACCACGACACCTTGTAAGGTGTGGGGTGTTTCAGTCGCTTTAACCCCAACTTCTCTACCATTTCAGTGGCAACTAAGTTATCCGTACTCCCACTATCTATTATTACTTTGCAGCACTTCCCGTGAGATTTACAGACTGTCCAAAACAGTGACTTCCGCTGAGTCGGTTCAGACACTTCTTTGGTTGGTTTTAGCAGAACTTTATTCAGGAGCAATGCCTCTCCTGTTTCTGCTACATCTTCCACCTCTCGTGGTTGTGCGTCCGCTTCTTCTGGCTGAACCATATATGTTCCTCTCTGACCTGCCTGCTCCACTTTTGGGCACTCAAAGGATCGATGTCCCCATTTTTGACACCTATAGCACTGGAAACCAATTCCTCTTCCACGGCCATTCCCTCTTCCACGCTGATATGACCGACCTCCTCTAGTGCTATATCCTTTGTTAGCTGTCCCTGAAGTTTTCAAGCTACTGCCTTCTTCATTATTTGCAGCACTCTTTCCTCGTCCATAGGACTGTCCTCGTCCTCTACCACTTCCTCTTCCCCTCCTGTTATTCTGCTTCCTGTTAATCTTCTCCTCAGCCTTTGCAGCACTCTGAAAGGCTTCTTCTATATTTCTGGGGGAAAGAATACTAATTTCATCTAGGATCTCCATCCTCAAACCATTAACATACCATGCTGTCTTTTCTGGAGTCTCATCCGTGTAATGAGCACGTAAATTGACTCGGTAAAACTCTTCCGTGTATTCTTTAACAGTCATACCCTTCTGTCCCAAATTCTGTACTCTCCGACACAGGTCAACCTGGTAATCTTTAGGCAGAAACCTGCCCTTCAGTTTCGCTACCATCCTCTCCCAATTTCGTATGGGTATCTTATTCAATCTTTTTCTGTCTGCCTGGACATTATCCCCCCACAGGGGCATGTCCCTTTAACTTAGTAGCGGCGAACTAACTTCTTATCTCCTTAATCTCTTCATTCTCAAATATTTTATCCAGTTCGCTAATCCAATCTAACAGAATATCAGCAGACAGACTACCATCATAATTTGAAATTTCTGTCTTTGGTTTGCTGCTGGCCAATAAAATTGAACGCAGAAGTCTGAGTTCTGGAGCTTCTTCATCCGAAGCCTCCGCAGCAGCTACTGTCTCTTCCTCACTCTCATCTCCCAACTCTGGGTCTCTTCGTCTACCCGCTTCTACTGCCTCCAAGCGAGCTGTAAGAACTCTAATCTGTTCTCTTAATCCTTCATCTCCTCCTCCTCTTTGTACACCTCTGCCACGCCCTCGTCTTGGCGCTTGTACTTATGCCATCTTCCCTTAACTAACAATTAAAATAATAAAACAAAAAAAACATGCTCTGATACCAATTGATGTGGCCCGTCCACGTGGCCCTGCCTCGACTCACTCAACACGGTACTTTCGGATTTGGTAAGTTGATTGTGTGTGATTTGTAATCAGTTTTGATTTGGCCTGCAATTTATTATCCCTGTACTTGCTGACCTACCCCTCGGTACTTCGCTGCTCCTCCCACTTACACCTGTCTGCCTCGACTAAGGGTTAACCCTAATCCTCCCGTTCCTGTTTTTGGTTGATGTCTTTCGCGCTTCTGGTCATTTTGATGTGGTGAACTCATCGCTCTGCAACCTGTTTTGGCTCGGCTCTGTATTGGAGGAAACTATCGATATTTGGTCGCGTTTAGTGATTTTCTTGTCTGAGGATGTGGTTTTCCACCGTGGTTCTGTCGGTACCTTTGTTTCTCGTTTGCTCTGGTAAGTTTAGCTCTGTTCCACGTCTCAGTTGTTGGTTTTTCCTCGAGTCTCTCTGTCAACTTGCTCTTTATCTGAGTTTGTTGGTCTGTTTGTTCACTTGCGGTGTTTCTCTGGTTGTTTATCTGCCTGGACGACCTCGTTCTACTCAGGAATAACGCATGCTCGAAAGCCTGTTACTGTCGGCATCGGACATTCGGTTCATTCAACTGGTAAGTTGATTTCCCTGTTATAAACTTGTTTTCGCTTATTGGGTCTTTGCTAACCTGTCTGGCTCCTCTGTGGTCAGGTGGGTTCTCGGCGACATGGAGCCCGTTCACCTTCAGGTACTGTAATTTCCCTTCTCGTAAACCCTTACCTCTCCACTTGTTTTATTTCTCCTTCTGGTAAGGTTATGGCAACCCGTAAGTTTCGGGGTTTTGTTTTTCCCTCAAGCCCTAACTTTGTGGCTTTGTTTGGCTGACTGTTACAGGTGGCGGTACTGTGGGCATCTGCAACAAGTTACGGTCTCGCGTTCCCAGGTAGCTCTACGTCTTCTGTTTGTTATTTGTTTTAACATTAAGTCTGTCTGTAGCTCCATATGATCTCAGTCCCTAGAAACCCTATGGTCTTTGGCTTTGTATGGCACTGTGCGTCTATACCAGTTTACTGTAAGCTTCGGCTTTTGTTAGATTCTGTTACTCGTCAGTATAATATGTATGGGTCTCGGTATTTTTTGGTCACGCTTGTTTAAAGCGGAG
The DNA here is from genome assembly GCA_000404065.3 of Pinus taeda. Taxonomy (NCBI): domain Eukaryota; kingdom Viridiplantae; phylum Streptophyta; class Pinopsida; order Pinales; family Pinaceae; genus Pinus; species Pinus taeda. The sequence continues at coordinate 3,714 of APFE030677591.1, forward strand.
AGGGTTCGACCCTCATCATATATTTGACTGTAATTTAATATTTTGGCACAGGCCAACATTTATAATATATGTGTATTTGTAAATCTTGAATTTGTTTTCAATTGTTTGTGGGTTTGGCTCCTTACCCGGACTTGGTCTAGAGACCTCACGTTCATTCGCTCCTTTCTTTGGTTAATTACTGTCCTTTGCATGCTTCTCACTCCATGCTCGGTTAGCTGTGACTGTTGCTTTGTCTGTTGTTACTCTACGCGCGGTAACTTGAAACTACTCCTTGTAATTGTTCACCTGCATATTCACTTACCTGTGCAATTGTTTACATATATTTGTTGTAGATTAATGTCTTTCGATAATGCTATTTTGATTACAGTAATGTACATAGAATTTCGACTTCTTAGAAATAAGGATTACTCAGAATGTAGTTTCATTCTTTCGTGTACGATAATTTCTAAATGAGGAAAATACATAAGAGGAATGAAGTTCTGTCTTTCTGTATAATAATAATGTTTCTCTCTTGATTGCTTAGCTGTTGAACTGAACCCTTCTTTTGTCTTTGGTTTGGTCCTTTATACCCCCGAGATGATTCGGTTGGTAACTGTCTCCCCTTACCCGTTTACAAACAGTTAGATAAATAAGTTCATTCAGTTTCTTGTTTGTCAGTTATGAACCTGACTTCTAACTACTCTGTCACTGGTCCCACAAAGGTGACTGTGTACATTTATTTGAAATAGACTAATTCTACTTATTACAATTTTCACTGACAGCTACAATAAAACAAACTAATTAAAATTACCTAACAGAACTTTTAAATCACTGTAGTTGACTCTGACAGAGGAAATAAAATTAAATTAAAAAGAAACTGACAGTCTTGCTGCCCCTTGTCGATTTGTTTAGCCTTCCCAGTCTTTTTCTGAAACTCTGTGTGTCCCGTCTCGGTCTTGACCCTGTCGACCAGATGCTCCTGCATCACATTACTTCAAAGAGTGTTGCATTAAAGAATCCGTAGAATGAAAAACAAAATGTTACTGAAGATAAATGAAATGAAATGAAATGATATTTTAAGGTCCACGAGACTAAAAATAGTCAAAGAGACCATTAGTTCCCTGTTTTTCATTGTTTGCAATTCAGTCATTTTCTCATTAAAATTGATGATGCGATGACCCAACCTTCCGCCAATCTCCTCGCTAAAAGGACAAGGCCAAGAAACTGGTGCTAACATGTTCTCATAACTTTTTCTGGTGTCTTTGAATGCATCACATTCCAAAATGAAATGCTTTTCTGATTCCATAGCCCCATACGTGCAAAATGTACACACCTGTTCTTCCCAAACATCTTTAGGCCTTTTTCACTATCATGTTTCACACCAAAGTTGATGTGAGTTGGTCCTTAATTGAGTAATAAGAACCTTTGCCCTCCACGAAATTCTAGCTCCAATGAACTCTTTTTGTTGTAAATCACACATAGGGTTGAATTCCTCAATGTAATATTTCTTCTTTCTACCCAACTCTTTTCCCCATACCTTTTTACGAAACTTATCCATAACAAAATCCTTTATCTCCTTGCTATTTGTGGGTCATGCATTGAAGTAGATATTCCATTTTGCATCTATGTGTATTTTTGTTTCATCCATGTTTTCTTTCTTTCACTGATGCCTTCATTGAAGATAATAGGCTATCGACCTACTCACATTTGTTCAATTCTTTTTAGGTATTTTATGAGCTGCACCATAGCAATTGCTTCAATGGAAGTTGCTCCTATTTCACTCAACATTATCTCATAAGGTACCGAACTTTTTATTTTGAACTTGCTCATGATCAAGCGTTTTTTAATTTTCCCAATTTGTTTCCATTTTGAGACAGGAGTGCTGCTAGCCCACAATTCACACCCATATAGCATCACTGAAAAATACTTTATAGTCTAGCGTCGAATGATAACTTACCTTATGTGGACGATGGGTTGCAATTCAAATGAGAATGAAAAAAATGGATGCAGGGAAAGAGCACTCAAGGATAATCACAGAGGAGCGAGAGCACATGCATAGTTGTTGAATGGTTATTCAATGTGCTCTGCTGCCCTATGCTAAGTGTAATAGTACCATTACTATTTCATGTATTGTTGTTGCAAGTTGTATCATGTTGGCGTAAGTTGGGGACCTCATGGAAACGTCCCCAAATCATGACATAACTATTAAATTGTATGAGGTCATTTGGACATTGAGTGGTTTCTTCTACAAAACTACCACTAGTGAGAGTGATTTGTGTGCTAGTACAAACTCGAAATTATCGTAAACTTAAAAAAGTATTGACAGGTTATTAAAAATATTTCCCTTATTTTGAAATTAAAAAATTTAACCTAACTTTATAATTTACGAGTAATTTTGATATTTTAAATTTTTTTCCGAAATGTAATTTATTTTTTAGCCCCTCAAGCCTAAGGAAGGAAAGGCTAAGCAGGTTCAATTTTGAAGGCTGTTCACCCTATCTTCCGTAGATAAATAGAAACTAGCTTTTTGATGTTGAAGTTCCCAATTCAAAACCCGTGAATTATTCAACATATTTAACTAACCAGGAGAAAAGTCTTGTAACGTTAACATGAAAAGTGCCATTAACGCCAAAAAGTCTGAAATTTGTGTTATAAACTTTTATTTTCAGCGAATTCTGATGTTGCTCCAATTCAATAATATACAGATTCCCTGACGATTTTGGTTGTCACCTCCCGACTTAAAAATGATTGAAAAACAAAACATTGAATCTTAGTCACTTTACATTCTATTTGGTCAAGTGATTACAATATACGAAAATGATCACAATATTCCTGGAAGAATGGAATCACGAAAAGTAAAGATTCGATTCCATGGTAAGCGAATAGTTAAATATCGCCACCAACTAGGCTAGATATTGATTCATTTTCTCAACGCATCCAACTGTCCTAAAAAAAAAATCGTATTACAAAAATCCAACTGAATATTTTCCAGAAAGCTTTTGGGAGAAGATAGAGCCACATTCAAACTTGATGATAGTTTCTTTGTCTATCTTATAGTGTAGGTTGAACCAGATCACCTGATTACCCTAGATTTCTCCCATTGTCATAAAAAGAAATTGTTTTGTATATTAGTACTTTGGAAAAGATATTAATGTTTTTTTATGTGTTTCTCACGCATAAAAAGGTTTAATATCTTTTGTGTGAGAAACCGTTGGAATTAGTTATGCTGGAACAAAAAAAATCATCTATTTTACCAAAACAATTAAATGGTTAGCTAAGGCAGATCACAAAAGATTTTATGACTTAGATAAATTTCATGGGTCAAAGTTGTGTAAAAAAGACTACAGGATGAAAAGATAGTCAGTTTGAAAAGAAAAAGTCACTGCGAGAGAAAAACTAAACCTGAACCCAAACAATAGGAAGATGTTGCTAAAAGTTTGGGAGAGAAACATAGTTCATGATCGGAAAAGACGTGGTAACCTTTAATCTCTTTTCAAAATTCCTTAGGTAAATATATAAATATCTAGAAATATTTGTGTTAATATATATTATTTCTGTAAATTAAAGTAGAATGAAATAAGTAGGATTTCATTTATCTGTGTTTTCATCAGTGTGTTCAAGACGGTTTATGAGTAAGTCCTACTAAAATTCTGTGAATGAAATGTGTATGCAGATATGTGTATTGTGTTCTCATCAGTGTGTTCAAGAGGGTTTATGGGTAAGTCCTACTAAAATACTGTGAACGAAATGTGTATGCATATATGTGTATTTGGGTTTCATCTGTTGCAAATAAGCTGTTGGTTAAATGAAAAGGTATCTGAGTGTTTCTACTCGTAATACAAAGAAATCTTCTACTGCAGAGAACTGGGGAAGAGACCCTATCTAGGAATCGTCCCTGGTATCCACTATACAGGTGCATCTGAAAAGAAAACCAGAGGATTAATTAACTATGATAATTATACAGGTAGCAAAAGAAATTGAAAAACACAACAATCTATTTTAGATAATAACATTATGTTTACGCTAAAACTGAATTCTTGGCAATTGTAGAGGAAGAGTTATATACATGTCAGTAAATAGTCTTGTTCAAAAGAAGTGGCAATTATTGCCAGGTTAACAAGTCACACGCCCAAGACAAGCAAGGGAGACCCATTAGTTAGCCATGAAAAGTGCATTCCTTGGCAAGTTATTAATAGCGCCGTAAACAAGACCCTAGACAATCTCGACGTTAGAAGTCCAGTAGGGATTCTGGCCTACCTAGTATTTTTCTTCTAGACTTGAAAATAAAAAGAATAACCATAATTGTCATCCTTGGCAAGTTATTAGTGTAAGCAAGACCCTATACAACCTCCCACGATAGAGGTCCAACAGCGATTCTGGCCTACCTTGTATTTTTGTTCTGGACTTAAAATAAAAAGAATAACCATAATCGTCCGTCAGAGCCCAGAAGAACATATTTTAGACTAGAAAAGATATTCGTGTGCATATTCATAGGATAGGAAAATAATATACTAGCAATAATATGCACAAAGATACAAAAGAAAACACATATAAATGGTGTATATCTTTGAAAATAAGGAAAAACCAATTTGATGATTTCAGTTACAACAATAATATAAGGTATACAATATTAACATGTTTGGTTAATATCAGTATAGATCTATAGATCCATCTAATTTTGGCTCTATCATGCTTCAAGAGGGATGAAATCCCTCCGGGTGCAAATTTTTTTTTTGGGTCTAAAATTTGAAGAAAGGTTTCAAACCCTCTTGGTGCATGATATATCTAGAGTTAGATGGATCTATGTTGGTTCAAGTTGAGGGAAACAATGTCATATTTTTAGATTATCATTATTATGTATATGTTTGAGATAAACTTCATACTTTGAAATGTACATTAATCTCTCTTTGCTTGATAAGACCATATAATTTTGTTCTTTAATATAATATATGTTTTTTGCTTGAATGGTTTTTACATTTGTGTTTGGATGTTTTGAGTGGTTTGTATGTGTTTATGTTTAGATGCTTTGAGTGGTATGTCCATTATGTGTTTGGATTTGGGTGGTAATGTTTGTGAATGTTCCAATTTTTGTGTTATATTTCTATATGTGTATTTAATTGTCTATTAGTAATTAGTTGGTGATGAAGAAGAGGTAAGAAAATCTTGTCAATAGCTTACAATAAGATTGATATTGCACATCTATTTAATTTAATTTTAGGTATCACAATTTTTGACAACTAATTAATTCTTAATAGTGTCTTTCTAGCTATTATTAAATATATCTTTAAGAGTAGCTTTAATTTTAAATTTGTTGAGTTATCTCAATATGTTGGCATATAGATATTTTTAATAACTTTAATTATTAAAAATGATGAAATAAAAATATCTATCTATTGAAATTAATCAAATATGATTAGAGAAAAACATCTACATTGAAATTAGTGCATCTAATGCAACCCATAAAATAAGATTAGAAATCAACATCTACATGGAAATCGATGCATTTAGTTCAAAAAATCGAATACAATTAGAAAACATCTACACTAGTGCAAACAATCAAATATAATTAGAAATCAACATCTACACTGGAATCAATGCATCTAATGAAAACAGCCAAATAGCATTAGAAAACATCTACACAAAAATCAATTCATCTAGTACAAGGAATCAAATAGGATTAAATCACATTTTCGCCAAAATAAATGCATTTGGTGTAAGCAATCAAATATCATTTGAAATCAACATCAACATTGAAACTAGTGCATCTAGTTCAAGCAATCAAATAGGATTGTAAATCACCATCTACAATGAAATCAATGCATCTTGTGCAATAAGTTGAATAGGATTATAAATAACCATCTACACTGAAATCAATGCATCTAGTGAATGAGTCAAATAGAATTAGAAAACATCTACATTGAAATCAACGCATCTAGTGCAAACAATCACATAGGATTAGCAATAAACATCTGCACTGATAACAATACATCTGGTAAAAGCAATCAAATATCATTAAAAATCAATGTCTACATTGAAATCAATGCATCTAGTGCAATCAATCAAATAGTATTATAAATCACCATGTATGATAAAATAAATGCATATAGTGTAAGAAATATTCTTCCCTCTCTCTCCCTCCATCTATATCTATATCTCCCACCATCTCTCCTTCTTTGTCTCTCTATCTCACCCTCATACATACACACACTCTCTCCATCTCTCCCTTGTTATTCCCTCTCTCTCCCTTTCCACTTATCTCTCCCTGTGTCTTTCTTCTTTCCTCCCTCTCCTGCCTTCGAACTCCATCTCTTTGTCGCTTCCTCTCTCCCTCCATCTCTCCTCCTCTCTATCCCTCCCTCTCCCCCCATCTCCCTCCCTCCCTCTCTCTCTCTCTCTCTACCCTCCAACCCTGTGAATTTCTCCCTCCCTCTCTACTTCTCTCTCTCATCCTCTTTCCCCCTCAATTTGTCTGTCTATCTCTCTCTCTCTCTCTCTTAGAATTCTCTCCATATCTCACTCCTTTCTTTCTCTCTCTCTTCATTCCTCGTCTCCCCTCTAATTTAGTTTATCTTCTTCATTGAAATAAATGAAATAGGATTAAAAATCACCATCTATGTTGAAATTAATGCATATACTGCAAGAAATATTCTTCCCTCTCTCCCCCCTCCATCTATATCTATATCTCGCTCCATCTCTCCTTATTTGTATCTCTAATGAACCCCCCAAACACACATACTATATCTCTCCATATTTATCTATCTCTCCCACTCTCTATCTCTATCTTCCAATTTCTCTTCACCTTCGATACATATCTATATCTCTCTTTTATCTTTCTATATCAACCTCAAAACATACACACTCTTTACCCATATGTATCTGTCTCTGCCTCCCTCTTTCTCTCTCTCACTCTTTCTCTACCCCTTCTCTCCCTCTCTCCCCCCTTCTATCACCCTTACCTCATGCTCCCTTCTCTCCCTCTCTCTCCATCTCCCTTATCACTTCCACTCATTCTCTTGACCTTTCTCTTTATGTGTCTTTCTTCTTACCTTCCTCCCTCTCTCCCTTCTTCTCTCCTTCTGTCTCTCATGTCCTCACTCTCTTCCTTCCTCCCTCTCCATTTCTCTCCCAACTCCCTCTATCTCTCCCCTTCAACTCTCTCCCTCTCTCTCTCTCTCTTCCCTCCAAATCTATCACTATCTCCCTCCCTTTTTCCTTCTCTCTCCTTCCTCTCCCCCTCTTCTCTCCATCTCTCTTTCTTTATCTCTCTATATCACCACCAAGCATAAATATTCTCTTTCCATCTCTTCCTTGTCACTCCCCCCTCTCTCTCTCTCTTGACTTTTATCTCCTTGTCTTTTTTCTTCTCTCCATTTCTCTTCTTCAAACTCCATCTCTCTATATGTCCCTCTCTCATGCTTTCTCTAGCTCCCTCTATTTCTCAACCTCTATCACTCTATACCTTTGTTCTTCTCTCCCATATATATCTAGAGTTAATATACATAATTATAATATAAGAAAATTAATATTATATTAAATTTAATATTGTATTAATTAAAAAGTTATCAAGTTGAAGAATATTAATATTATAATATATTGATATTAATCCTAGATTTAATAATAGTAATAATATGAATATTAATCTTTCAGTGGATTTAGTGATGTTTTTTACATGGCATGATAACAAAATTTATAATGAAACTACATCAAATGTCTATTTTTTAATATTACAACTTTGATCTAAAAATATTTATCTGTATACAAATTTTAATATACCCATAGGATATAGTTTTCCTTTAAAAGTTAATTTTACAAATAATTAATTAAAAGAAATATTAAAATATTTTCAAGCAAGATTTTGGATCCTTTGTGTTGAATTAAATTTTTTAGTTTGATTTAAGAAATAGTGACTTTAGTAAAAAGTTAAAATGTTTAAAATTTTACTTTATTGGGAATTTTAATGAGGTAAAAAAAATTGTACTTATGATCCATTCAAATTCAACTTATATGATAAAAGAACTATTAAACCATGAGATAAGAACTATTAAACCATGAGATAATTGTATTGTAATTTTTTTATCTAAATGCATGAGATAATTGTATTGTAGTTTTTTAATTTATATAGTTATTTTCATTTTTGCTTTCAGACCAACATTAATCTTTGCTATTTTTATTATTATTATTTATTAGAAAAATAAACATAAACATTATTTAGATTTCTAATTTTTTATTTTTATATTGCCATACACCACATAAAATTTAACTCTGAGCTCAAACATATTTACGCATCACACATCTAAGTTATACTGAACTATAAAATGTGCTCGGCATTAAAAAAAAATAAACCCTCAATTACAATTTAAATATCACAAGGCCTTGTTTATGGTGGCCTTGTTTATGGTTTAAGATATCATTGACGAATGTTTGAACCCTAGCCAGTTAATGCCTTTTTTTTAATACCCTAATCACAATACAGGATATGTATCATCTGGTCAAAAGTTGAAAAGCCAAACATGGTTGGAGAACTTGAAGAAGAGTCATTATAGAAGAACACCTGTAGACGCCGACAGTAAATAAATAATCCAGATAAAAACTAACTAAAAATTGCTCAGAGCAAAGACCTAGATGCGGCCGAGATGTAGGTTGTGGTTAGGAAGCAAGACACCATTAGTTTGGTCTTATAGGATCCATTAAATATTTACAAGAATATAATAAAAGGAATTTCACTCCAACCAATATGTTACGTTTAATGAAGATGAACAAAACCGGCATGTCCATACCCTATTGTAGCTGAAAACACATTTAGTAACCATAATTGTCTAAGAAGCCCACTATGGAAGAATCAATGTCAGGGTTTTAATTCTAAATGAGGTTTCTGAGAGTTTATAGGCAAGAAATCCTTTGAGAAAAGCCTCGCAATGGCATAAATTTTCCAGAGGGTGATAGCCACAGAAAAACCTCCAGAAGAAGCCAGGGTTTAACATGCAATTATATCACTAAGTCGAACAAATTAGTGAGTATAATCGATGAAAAGCATTGTCAAGGATGCACATACACACACGTGTGTACGCTCTCACATATATATAAAGGCAAGAAGAAAAAGATATCAGAGTGCATAAGGGCGAAAAAAGGCCTGTTGTGAATTCCTTGTCTTAGACCGTATGCACATGCGTTCTAGACAAAATGTCGAGAAAGATAATAGAAACCATAATGGAATAATCCTCACCATCAGTCAACCCAAAGTCAATTGCCACGGTTAACTTGAGACAGATGTGTATGGTTTGATCTAGTCGTGTAGGCCCCTCGTCCGCATAGTGCCATCATGTGACTTGAATGCATAAGGCCTCCATGGGTGCCATCACGTGACTTGACTGCATAAGGCCTCCACGGATGCATACGGTGTCACAAAGGCCCAAAGGTCCAAAGGTCCACGATGTTCATTATTCATAAGATATATATAATTCTAGCAGAGAGAAGTAATGTGCAGGAGAAATATATATATATATATATATATATATATATATATATAATGGGCAGAACTTGGAAGTATAAGGTCAGTCACCACCGTATTCATATGATAAGGGTTTTTATAATGTTACTATATATATAAATTGTTCTGGAAAAATAATTTAGCATAGCCATACCTTGAAATGGTATAACAAGAAAATACATGAGCAAAAGATAAATACCATGTTCTACCAAGTTTGGGTGTTAAGCCCATTTTTTTGAAAACAAATGTGGAACTATTACAATGCCACTTGATGCAGAAGTACAAAAAGAATGTTGAAACTCAATAAGGTGTTTTACTTCTACAAGGTAGAATTTCAAGGGTTAGCCTCTTTAAATAGAAATTGGGTTAGTTTCTTTAAATGGAAATTATGGTATATATCATAATTATATAAAAAATAAAATAAAAATTACATCAACATAAATATTAAATTCATTTATCTCATTTAGGAAATATTAATGATATGAAACGAATTTAATATGTTATCAATAAAATTATTTCAATATATAAGAATAAATAATATTCTATATTAATTATAAAAAAACATTTCAATATGAATACATAAATAAAACATTTCATGGTAAATTATATATATAATTTAAAAATATATATATATTACATATAAATAATATATATATTACATATAACAATTTAGAAAATATTATTTTTTTATAGTTTTCAAGACTTTACATTTTTTTTAATATATAGATTTAGTATAGATTGATGTAAAGTAATTTAAGCATTAATTATGAATTAGATTTTTAGAGTAATTTTTGTTCAAGTTTATATTATAAAGAGATTTAATTTTTCTTAACACTTCGTAAATTATAATTATAAATATATTCTAATTATAACTAAACTAAAAACAGTTTATCATCTAAACTAAATAAATAAAAAAATCGAATCCTCAACATTTAAAATTTTATATATTCTAAAATGGATAATAAACAGATTCCGGATTCGAAGCCTTTTATATTTTAAATTGCATAATCAAACATACCGCTAGATTGAATAAAATGTAGTAAAAAAATAGAGAAGTGGGAGAATGGAGCGTTTTAAAGACAACGTAAAGTGGAGACATTTTTCTACTAAGTTGAGAGATGAAGTAATACATTCCTCATTTTAGATCCCTATAAAATGAATAGTGAAACATACCGCTCTATTGAAAAGAGTGTGATGTAATAGTAGAGAAGTCGGACAATCGATTTACTTTTTTTACCTAATAACGTTTTTCTTAAATGTATCTTGGAATTAATATTTTTTGATATAATAATTATATATGGATGATGTCAATCCATTATAATTATCAAAAGGAAAAATATAATTTATTGAACGAATGGTGATTAATTAATTGAAAATTGAAATAAATGAATATAAATATAAATTTATTGGATAAACTTATAATATATTTTAATTATTTTTTAGTAAAATCATAAATTAAATGATTAGTAAATGTTCATAGGAATCAATAAAATGTATTAAAATTGATTGATTTTTATATCAAGAGAATTTTTTTCAAAATGTGACATTGGACCATGGTTGATCATGGTTCATTTTCATATTAAGACAATCTTTGTCACAATGTGGCGTTGGACCATAGTTGACCATAATTAACCATATTTGACAATGTTTGACCAATGTTGACCACAACTGACCACTGTTGTTGATTGTTGACAATGGTTGAGTTTGATTGATTTTCATATTGAGACAATATTTGTCATAGTGTGACATTGGACCATGTTTGACCATAATTATAAACAGAAGTGATCTATAATAAACCATAGCATTAATTTTATAAACCCTATGGATAATATTACACACTAGGAATATAAACACTTAGATTAATAAACAAAGGGATTCATATTATAAACCCAAGGGAATAACAAACCCAAGGGGTTAATACTAAAACACCAGCGGATTAAAAACCTAAGGGAATAATACTAACCCCAAGGGATTAATATTATAAACCCAAGTTATCTAAAACCTAAGATAAATATTATAAACCCTAAAATAAGCGTGGTTGATTTTCATATTGAGACAATCCTTGTCACAATGTGATGTTGCACCATGGTTGACCATGGTAGACCATGATTGATTTCCATATTGATATCATATTTGTCATAATGTGAAGTTGGACCATGGTTGACCATGGTTGATTTTCATATTGAGACAATATTGTCATAATGTGATGTTGTACCATGGTTGATAGTGATTGACCATGGTTGACCATGATTGACTTTATAAAACATGGTTGACAATGATTGACCATTATTGATTTTATAAACCCAAGAAATTGGTATTACAAACCCAAGGAATATAAAACCTAAGATTATAAACCCTAAAATAAATAAGGCTGACCATGATTGAATTTCATATTGACACCATTTTTGTCACAATGAGATGTTGGACCATGGTTGACCATTATTGATTTTCATATTGAGATATTTTTTTTCACCTTGTGACGTTGGACTATGGATGACCATGGTTGATTTTGATATTGAAACAATTTTTGTCACAATGCAACATTAGACCACGATTGACCATGGTTGTCGATGGATGACCATAGTTGCCATGATGTGATGTTGGACCAAGAGATAATATTTGTCACATTGTGACCATCATTATTGACCATGGTTGATTTTCATGTTGAGACAATCTTTGTCATAATGCAACATTGGAAATTGGTTGACCATGGGTTATTTTCATATTGACGTAATCTTTTTCACAATGTGCATTGACCATGGTTGACCATAATTGGCCATGGTCAACAATGTTTAACAAACGTTGATAATGATTGACCATGGTTGACGATGATTATAAACCTAAGAGATCTATATTGAACCCTAGGACTAATATTATATACCATATGAATAATATTACTCCCTAGGAATATGAACCCTTATATTAACAAATCCAAGGATGCATATTATAAACCCAAGGGAATAACAAACGCAAGGGATTAATACTAAATTACTAAGGGATTATAAGCCCAAGGGAATAATATTTTTTTTTTCTCAATTGTTCTACTCCTATATTCATACAAAAATGTTACAGCGAGGCAATTGCCTCGAGAATTCTTGCCACGAAGTTGGCATTTAGCAAACAATTATTGGGATATTGACTATGGAACCGGCATAATGACTTACATCATAGTTTTTAATTTCAAAGAATAGTGACCATTCCAGAAAAACTCGAAAAACTGACCCATACAGCAATACAGGACTGAGTTAAACACTGTTGTCTCATGAACAGATTCTTTCATAAACAAAAACATGAACAGACTCCAACATGTAGAATGGACAGAGACCTGAAATAGGCATGAACACTGTAAATCGAAAGGGAGGTGAAGTTCTTATTCAGTGGCAGATCCAATAAACCAGAGGCGTTGACTAGTTCAATCTTCATCTGAGGTTGATGGTTGTTCCTCAACGATTCGGCACCCAAATTGATTTGAGTCCTTGGAGTCAGAAGGATGGACCGCTGAGCTTGAAGGCTCTCCTCTCACTGGCGTGCTTGGGTTGACATTGGCTTCAGTATTCATAGTAGGCAAGCCTCCAGTGACTTGGCGCTGGGTGACATTTTGACTTGCCAACCTCTGGTCCACAGGAACCCCATGTTGAACTGCCCCCGAACCCATGGCATTCTCACACTTTTCAATTGTCACAGAGACAATGAAGGAGGAGTTTTCCAGAGAACAAGGAATGCGGAAGCGGGTAGTGGGATGCGAGTGATGCACACAGACTCCAGCTCTGGCTTGCCCCCTCCCCCTGCCCCTGCCACGTCTGGTGGCTGGAGAGTTGAAGCAACAAAACTCTGACGCATCCGAAGAGCAGTCCGAAGTGGTGGAGGAGTGATGGTGGGTGGCTCAACCATGTGAACCGCCCGTCTGCTCCCCATTCTTAGCCTTTCTCTCGGCATATTGATAGGGTTAGGACAGAAAAAAAGAGGAGGGATAGCAGGGAATTGACTGAGGGGTGAATACACAGAGAGAAGCGGAGACTAAGCCTCTTTGAAGCTTTGAGCACCAGGAACTGGAGCCGAATGGAAGCCGGAGATGGTGATGGCGCTTGAGGCCCAGCAAAGACAAACTGACAGAGAGGAACTCTCAGCATGCACCAGAGCCGAAAGAAAGCAGGGGGTAGAGATATCGCTTGGAGAATCACCTGGGACTGCAGCCTTAGTGGAGCTGAAGGCATGCGTCGGAATAGCGGGTATGAGGATCAGACTAAAAGCCATCAGCTAATAACAAGATGCAGGGAGGGCAGCATTAAGGGCAGTGTTAATGCTGCCATTAAGAGGATTTTTCGAGGCCAACTCTCTGGCCCATGACAATTACAACTGGCGCAATTAGGCTGCCACTTTCCCACCTTGCGCGCCTCCATCGTACTGATAAACCTATCAATCACCCGCATCTGGGAGCGAGTAGTCCCGTTGCACCAAAGAAGTGCATTCATGTTTGAGTTGTCCATCATCTGAGTCGCAAAGATGACCTGAGAAATATGGCAGATGTTGGTTGACCCCTTCATTGGCCAGTCTGTCTGCTACTTTGTTGGCAGTGCGTCTTACATGCTTGAAGGTGATGCTTTGGGGGTTCCTGAGCCAATCTTGCAGTAATTTCAATCTGCTGAGCAGCCTCCAGCTAGAAGCTATCTTAGCTACCGAGGTACCTGCTTGAATCCTGGTGGCTGCTGTTATTAGGATAAGGGAATCCCCCTCTACCTCTAGAGGGAAGAAGTTTTTTTGATCTGCGATAAAAATCCCTTTCCACAATCCTTCCAATTCAGCAGCGTTGTTGGTATCTTTGCCAATTGTTCCATAGTAGATATGTAATGTTGTGCCCACTTCGTTCCTGAAGACACCGCCATAACCAGTCGACCCAGGATTGCCCTTGGCTGCCCCATCAAAGTTCAATTTGTATGAGTTGGATGCAGGAGGGGACCAATTGAGAGGAGAGGAAGAATTGGTTGGAGGTCGGGATTTGACGTGGGCCAAAAAGGACAGGTCCAGATTCCAAGCTTTCATGATGAGGCGTTCCCGAGGAGAGTCTGGCACGTTCGTGTCTTGCCAATGTCTAATAGCCAGAGTTTCTTGGAGATTTTGCTTAAGAAGAAGCCACAGAGTATCAGTTGGTCTGCTGATATTGTTGAAAACTCTGTTGTTCCTTTCCTTCCAGAGTATCCAGTAGAGAAAGCGTTGGATCAGGTTCCGCATCGAGTTTAGAAGAGGGCTTTGGAAAGGGTGCTTTGGCCATTTTCTAATGGTATATGTTATATCTCCCAACCGTTTTCCTGATCTTCTATTGCATTGGTCAATTTTCTCTCATAACTGAGTAGCTAGAGGACAAGTATCCATGAGATGCATGATGGATTCATAGTTGAGATTGCAGTTGGGACATCTCGATGGGCCAATGAATCCTCTTTTTTGCAGATTGTCCCAAGTAAGGATACGCCTCTTGCTTAAGAGCCATAGAAAGGTGGAAACCTTAGGCCAAATTCCTGGTTGCCAAACTTGGTCCCAGAGCTGATCCTTGTCTGTTTGAGTGGTTGAGTAGCGAAGCTGGTATGCTTCCTTGGTGGTAAACATTCATTTTGGCGTATGTCCCCATCGCAGCTTGTCCTGCTGATCCACGTGTTTGATTCTTCTATATTTAACTCCTGATCGATCTCTGTGTAGGTTCCCCTTGCTAATTAGCCTGCCAGGTGCTAGCGGGTTTCCAGAGTTGAAAGTCTTGGGGCATTTGCTACTGCTAGAATTGATGAACATGGGTAAG
The DNA here is from genome assembly GCA_000404065.3 of Pinus taeda. Taxonomy (NCBI): domain Eukaryota; kingdom Viridiplantae; phylum Streptophyta; class Pinopsida; order Pinales; family Pinaceae; genus Pinus; species Pinus taeda. The sequence goes on from APFE030677591.1 coordinate 18,968, forward strand.
ATCAGCTTGCTGCATAGAAGCCTGCGAGATTGGCTTGTGGAAAAGAGAGGCTAGTTTTGGGAGATACTGGCATGAGGCCTCCCAGAAACTAGCTGTGGTACCTGAATGAATTTCCCAGAAGCTATGCTCTTGTATGAAGGCACTGTGAATCTTGGCGACATTCAAAATCATGGAGCGTGGAGTTGTAGTGCTAATTCTTATGAGGTCATCCCATTGACTTCCTGGCACATATTTTGCTTTCCATAGCCGTGCCCAGGGTATATGTGGTTTGGAGATCTAATTCCACCATATACAGGCTCCCATTGTGTTGTTGCTTTGGAGAGGGTCCCTTAATCCTATCCCACCACCTGATTTTGGCTGGCAGACCTTATTCCAATTAACAAGAGCCCATTTCCTATTGAGACCAGAAGATCCCCACAGAAAGTTTCTTTGTAGATTGCGGATTGCCGTAAGAACCCATTTGGGCGCTGCCATAATAGAAAAAGATACAGAGGTATGGCCTAGAGAGCATATTTGATCAGTATGAGTCTGCCAGCCATATTGAGTGAGCCGAATATCCATGAAGAGAGTCTTGATTCCAATTTGTCGAGAAGAGTCCTCCAGGAGGCGTGTTTAATGGCCGAGTCCAACAAAGGAGCCCCCAAGTATTTCGAGGGAGGCACTGCTGTAGAAAATCCCAAAATTAAAGCGATGTTCCTTTGAGCTATGGCTTGGGTATTAAAAAAGAAAATTTGGGATTCGGAGGCATTGATAGAGGTTCCAGAGGCTTCAGAGAAGAGAGAGAGCAGGGCTTTGAAGGCTTTTTCCTCTTGAGATGAAGGGTGACCAAAAAGCATAGTATCGTCTACAAACTGTTTGTGGGATAAGGGATGAAGACCGTGGAGAGAGATGCCCTTTAGAGCATGAGAGGTGATAGCAGAGTGAAGCAGACGACTGAGCCCTTCTACCATGAGGACAAAAAGGAAGGGGGAGAGGGGATCCCCTGAAGAATACCTCGGGAAGGACGGAAGGGCAATGAGGGTGAGCCATTCAGCAGGACCGAAAAACAGGGAGAGGAGATGAGATTCATGATCCACCTTGTCCATGTGGCATTGAAGCCAAATGCCAATAACATCTGATGAATATAGTTCCAGCTAGGTTTGTCAAAAGCTTTGGAGAGATCAAGCTTTAGAATCATACCTGCTTTTTTTAGAAGCTTCAGAGAGTGGATCACTTCATTTGAAAGAATAATGCCGTCCATTATTTGACGCCCTTCTATGTATCCAGTCTTCTCTGGCGAGATGAGAAGAAGGAGGAGAGGTTTGAGCCTGTTCGCCAATACCTTGGAGATGAGTTTGTAGATGACGTTGCATAATGCAATCGGCCTATATTTGTCGGGCATGTTTGGTTCATCCCCTTTAGGAACTAGTGCTAAGAAAGTAGCGTTTAGGGAGGAGAGAATCCAGTGCATAGATCTTGATTCTTCCACTAATTCCCAAACCTCTGTGTTGACGAGCTCCCAAAACTCATGAAAGAAGTTGGCAGTGAAACCATCAGGACCAGGTGCCTTGCCATCCTTGAGTTGGGCCATTGCGTCTTCTACTTCCTGCATTGAGATGGATTGGAGCAGCTTATTGTTGTAGTCCTCTGTTATGATTTTAGGAATGTGTTGTGTGATTGTTCGAATGGCTTGTTTTCTGCTTCCTGGTTGTTCCGTAAGAGTTTCCTGAAAGTACTCTTTGAATTCCTTTTCCATATCTTCATGCACTTCTAATCTCTCCCCTTGATGATTATTAATGAAAGCAATATTGTTGTGCATTCTTCTTTGAATGGTGGATCTATGGAAGAATTTTGTATTCTTCTCCCCTTCCTTGAGCCACCGGATTCTCGACTTTTTTCACCACAGGATTTCTTCTTGTTGCCTGCGTCCTTCAATTTCAGTCCACAGGATCTGCTCCTGATGCGCATGCTCTTCTGTCGTTCCCTCCAAGATGATGGTCTGTTGAGGTGAGCACATTTTCTGCTCCAACTTTTTTCGATTCTCAAAAATATTGCCAAACTCAGTTCGATTCTAGACTTTGAGAACTTGTTTTAGGTTCTTTAGTTTCTATTGGAATTGGAACATTTTGGCTCCTTCATGGGGGATAAAGGATTTCCAAGCCTCATTGACCACTACTTTGAAGTTGGGATTTGAGAACCAAAAGGCTTCAAATCGAAAAGGTCTGTTGCAGTTTGTACCTGGCCGTGACCATTGTAACATAATGGGCCACTGATTTGATCCTCCTTGGGGCATGATCGAAGCATGAAAGTCCCCTCCCAGGTGTATGGCATTGTCCGAGATGAGGAACCGATCTAGCCTGGAAGCAATATGCTGATTTCCCCTCCATTTATTGGTCTCGGTATATATACCATTTGAAGTCTAAATATCCATTAATTGGTTGCTTTGAATAAATTCTTTAAAACCAATACTGTCACCTTCTAACTTCGATCTGCTGCCATTTTTCTCCTCCAGAGCTGTTATGATATTGAAGTCACCTCCACCAATCCAGAGGGGGAATTGCCTATTAGAATTGAGAACTGTGAGTGTATCCAAAAGCTCCAGTTTTTGTCGTAAAGTTTGCGGAAAATAAACATTTGAGAGATGACCGTGAATGTTTGTCCTGGTGAGATGGAAGGATGCTTGGATGAGGAAGCGGGTGGCATGAAAGTCTTGAAGAGTGAGAACTTGCGGGTTCCACATAATTGCCAGCCCTCCAGAAGCTCCTGAGGTGTCCACTGAAACTGAGCAGTGTCCTGACCAGACCTTGTTAAGGATTCTTTCTATAGCAGTGTTGTTACTTTTTGTTTCTTGAAGAAAAACTAAAGAGGGTTTTTCTTGCTGGATCTAGTTTTTTAACATTCTGTGTTTTGAGGGGCTATTAAGCCCTCTCACATTCCAGGAGATGAGCTTCATGAGGAACAGTGGGGTTGGGGTTTGTAGAACTTTGTCAGTTTAGGGAATCTCCGAGATTCCATTAGTATTTCTCCTATGATAATGGTCCTTTGCAAATCTGTTTTGCGCCCTCTTTTCTTCGTTTCTTTTAGGATTTTCTTTCCATCCAAAGGGCTTCCGGCTTGTATACCTAGACATTTATTATGCTGAGATTTGGTTAGAACTCCTTCCAGCCTATCGATTTCCCATGGGGGTATTGTGTTGTATTCTTTCTGCTTGCATGTTGTTTCCAATTTGAGTATATCCAAACCTTCCAGGCTAACATTCTCTGGATCCTCGTCCATTATTATAAGAGTGTTATGATCTTCCACGATTGTATTGTCATGCAAACTAAGAGCTAGAGAAGCATCTAGCTCCATTGAAGAAGACTGCAGGCCGATCTCTGGAATAGTTTTCTTCGAGGTGGATGAATTTGGAAGGCTGGAGGGAGCGGAGGTTGAGGGTGGCAGAGAAGCTTTCATAATCTGGGAGGATGAGGGGGGGGGGAGGGTTTGCCTGAGGATCTACACTTTGATTCTCTGAGGAGTCTTGAGTGGTAAGAATTATAAATATGTTCTGGGTTTCAGGTTTTTTGGGGCTGTCTGGGGCTGCAGGATTTTTCTTTGCATGCCGTCAGCGATTAGGGACTTTAGTGAATCCTTCAGAGTCTTTGTTGGTCTCATTAACAGGGGTTTTGGGGAAGGTATTCAGAGGACAATCCCATAAAACATGGCCATGTTCATGGAATTTTTGGCAACAAAAAGGAATATGCTCGTAGTCTAATGGTTGGATCCATTCAAAATCATCATGAAAAAGACTTACCGAATCTGCACACAAATCTTAGCGTATAAGGTGTATCTTCGAGTTTTGGTTTCCTTAGCAGCTTTGATGAAAACCCCCAGGTTGTTGCCTATGTCCTTTAACGTTTCCTCTTTCCAGTATTCCGAAGGAAGGGAGTACATACGTATCCATACTGGAGCCCAACTGAAGCCTTCTTTATCTGGGTTGAACCTAGCTTTCCAATCTTGAAGGTACAGACCTGAGGAGTTAAAGAAATACGAGCCACCCTTAAATCTGTGAGATTGGTCCTCCAAACAGTGGAAAATAGCAGTGAAGATGATCCAGATTTAAACAGGAACGCAATAAAATACAGAGATAACCATATACACAAAGATGCAGCGGAAATAATACTTCATTTCATTAATGGAAAATACTGAAATATGCTTACAACCGGAAATAGAAATAAACCAGCTAGGGCGATGGTAGCTTATCTCTGAGAAGAGATGTGTGGCTACATGCCTCTGAACTGTTCCAAACTTGTGTTACAATGAGGCTCGAAGGCCTATTTATTATTGAGAAACAATGGAAAACCCTTCACATTCCAAAACCGACCCTAGAAGATGAAACGCCAAATTGTGGGCCCCGTTTTGGGTAAATTGGTACATCAACTTCCCGGGGTCGTAACTTTGGCATACGATCTCCGTTTGATGCGTGTGATAGCTCGTTAGAAAGATCTATCCGAGAACTACCATTGTTGGAATAGGCAACATCGGTCCATTCCGTGGACCCATGTTACCCCTGGATTCCCCAAAAAACGTCATTTAGGGCCTCAAAACGACTCCGGAAGTTTCAGGACCCGAAAAAACTGCTAAAAATAGTAAGTTGTGCTACAATTAAGGAAACTGAAAATGCTGAAAGAGACAATTGTGGGGGTCCAAATGGGATAGGTGGTGGCCACCAACATCCACCTGGATCATTCCTCCCCCCTTAGGAAGCAATGGTCCCCATTGCGTTGAGTTCCTCCATCTGCTGAACTTGGCCTGCAATCTCTGATGTGTCCAGTAATGGTGGAAAGCATGGTCGATGACGGTCTACATTGAACACTTGGTGCAGGCGAAGGAATGGAGGAATGATGTGCTCCAAAGCATTATTCCCCATAGCCTTGGTACTGCTGTAAGGACCTTGCCGGAGTGGTCTGAGCTTCTGATGGGTTCTGGTAAGGCGTTCTTTTTGTCGATGCAACCAGACTTTATTGCCCACCTGAAACTTGTGTGGTACCCCTGTGGGTGAGGAGAAGTTGTTTCTATGTTATGTCATGACTGTATCCTTCTCCTGTTGCTGCTACGTGGAGGAACCCTTTGCGGGGGTCATGGATGTAGCAACGATCTTCCCCTTACTTTGGGAGTGAACCATACAGATGAATTTCCTGGTCTGTGATATGAGCTTGCTGCTTTTCTTAGCAGTGATCAAAGATGTGGCAGTAGGTGGGGCTATCTCTGGTATCCTGTATAATGAATTATTCAAAGAAATAATGACAGCACGAGGCCTTGACTCATACACAGCATGTCGCCTCCACAAGTATGGTTGGCCTAATAATACATCACAAACATCCAGAGGCGTAACATCACACAATACCTCGTGTGTGAATGCTTTGATGCTGTAGGGAAGGCGGCACTGCTGGCGAACTTTGAGATCTCGTCCTTCATGAAGCCACCCGATACTGTACGGGTGTGGGTGTGGTGTAGTCGGTAGGCCCAAATGCTTCACGACCTCTGCTGAAATAAGGTTCTTTTGGCTGCCACTGTCGACAACGAATTGTAGCGGCGAACCCTTCACCCACATTTGTGAGTGGAAAAGACGTTCGCCCTCCTCTAGCTCTTCAGGCTCATTCTTCTGGATCTTGGCAGTGGCAACAGTGGCGCTGGGATCCGCATCAATGATCTGCTTCCCTTTTGCCATTCCCCTGGTCGGGTTCTGGCTCAGGGTCGGAACATGTATCTGATTCGGAAGCCTTCAACTCGGCCACCAATGACTGCTTGGTCTGACACTCACTTGTGTTATGAGTGGGACTCTTGTGGAACTCACACCACTTTCCTCTGTCCTTCTTCGGTTTCATGGTGTTGTTATTTTCTTGCGGCTTTTGACGGGTTGTCTTGGGTCACCCCGCCTTGGCTTTGTCCTTTGGGCTTCGGATTTGCAGATCCAAAGTCTCGCTTCTTCTGTTTGAACTTTTGCTCGATTTTGACAGGATATCGGTATTCTGTGCCGAGTGAGGAGATGTTCAGGAACTCCATCTCTTCCTGGATGTATTTGCGTAGGCAATCGCGGTATTTAAGGACCAGATGCAGCTCAGAATCTTTGATACCCAACTGTGTGTGAAGGGTATGAAAAATGTTTGTGAACTCCGGCACATCTTAGTCTCGTCCTTGCCGCAGCCTGGCCCATCTGATGTATTTTTCCTCATAGCTTTTGACAGGGTAGTACTGCTCCTTGATAGCATCTCGGAATGAATTCCAAGTGGGTGCGGCTGAAAATAGTGAGCCTGTA